>VZRS01014886.1:178381-189843 GCA_013398055.1 Ifrita kowaldi
CAGGGCTTGGTTCTTTTATGTCACTAATGCTATATACAAATTTGTTTTTTGAGTTGCCCCACTCACAGCAACAATTCACAGAAGGAAGCAAAATGCAATACAACCTAATGTGGTCCTTAGCCCTTCTCAGAGCATGGACTCTCTGCTCTGTCTCAAAATGTGGAATTTAATAGATTATAATGTGGCCCTGAGGGGTTTAAGTTGCCTTCAGTTATGATTAAATCAAGATATTTCTGTGAATGCACTATCAAACAGTGTTTATTGATTAGAAAAATGTGTTGATCTCTGAGCTGCTCCTTGGTCTTAGCGTGAGAATTAGTAGCTCTAGAGAAAAGAGATAATGATCCTTGTAGTTAAGCTGCTGCTTGGGACCCTGGAAACTGTTTTTAATTTACAGCCTTATATAATATTATATAAATCGTATAGATTATGTAGAGCATATTGCATCAGTAAAATGGGACAAAGCTTCCTTGCTTTGCAGGCTTGACATGCCAGTTTGTTTGGTGGATGTATAAACTGCAACTTCTGTGTAAAACCAACAACTGATCAAAATCTGAGTGTGATTCCTTTTATCAGTGGTGAAAAGCTTTATCAGCAGCCTTTGTTAGAATAGGGGCAGTATTACTTAGTATCTACATGTCTTTTTCAGAGATGGTAAATTTGATGTATTCCTGGCTACACTTTTGCATTCAAGGATAATCAGCTGTCAAGAGAAGTGTCAATGTGAAATGTTTAGTGTACATGCTGTGAATAATGTTTTGGACACAACAGTCAGTAATTTTGTTGGCATGGGAAGGCATAGTCAGATGTGGGCACCGTTAAGACATCTGGTATCTTCTTTTGGCATAGATCTGCACACTTCAGCTAGAGACTTCTAGGTCTTTCCCAGGAGGATTGAACAGAATTGGGCATAATGCTAATCTGATCCATTCATTCGCACTTGTAGTCCTGATGTGGGAACATCTTGGCCAGCCTGAGTAGTCTCAGTCTCCTGTAACACACTAGATGCATTCCTCCCCAGTCCAGGGGGATCCCCTGCAAGGGATCTGTATCATTTACAAATGCATGTATATTTGCTGCCCTGGGACTGCTGCCATTGGAATATCCCATCTGGAAACATTTCATTTTCCTAATGAATATGTCATAAGGCAGTCTTAATTACTGTCTGTCTAGGCCTTCTCTAGTTAGATCTTACTCTCCAGTCTCTTCCACATTTATCTTTATAATCAACCATGTGCACATGCAACTTTCTTTTATTGCTATAGATGCCTTTTTCTTAGAAGCAATATGCTGGCTTTCGGCTTTTCTGACCTTGCAGCCCCTTGGTCTCTAAGGCACAAGATATCCTCTCTTAAGAGGGAAACAACAGAATCAGAAGTAGTTGTAGTTTGGGATTTTACCAGCCAGAGGTGGAAATGCTGGTCACGTGAACTTGCCTTGAAGGGGTTTGTGGGATCTCATGTTATTGTCTCTTTGCAGGGTATCATCCAAGCCTACAAGAGTGGCATCACCCTCCAGGGAAACACCACTAGCCTGGGCAAGTGGGACTACAGTGGGTCTTTCTTCTTCTCCATCTCTGCAATAACAACCATTGGTAAGAGTTCCCTGCTTATGGGCCTCATAGGTAGGAAAAGTGGGAATGAGGACCTGTACTCAGACGCTGCTCCAGCACTGAGTGGTTCCCCGAAGCTTGCAGTAGGCAAGTAGGGAAGCACCCATGAACCTAGCCCTAGGAATGCTTTGTCAGTGCCAGCACAGTAATGATCTCTACCTGATTAGACACAGGGATAATTAGCTCAGGATATATTCCTGCTAAGTTACACAGCTTCTGGGGCCTGAACTTTGTGGTGCTGCACTGCCTGGACTTTCCCAAGCCTTGTGCACTCTGAGAGGTCTGAGGTGAACAGTGCATTGAAATGAGCTTTGTCTGTCACAAGGACAGGAATGATTTTGGAAAATTCGTATTACTGGCTATTGTGTCTTCAGAGACTAAATTTATGAATTATTCCTCCTTATTACTACGTGTATTGGATGAGGACCTGCTTGTTCAAGTGAAAGTTAAATGGCTGGATAAACATCACAATTCTGTTGACTCAGGTTTCAGCAAATGGGTAATGCAAAACCACGAAGAAACGATGGAAATAAGTAGGGGGAGAGAGAATGGAAACAATAAAATGTATTATCACAGAGCTATTTAAGGCAGACGCTATTAGTTATTGTCAGTTTATGTCCCCTGCCCCAAAAACCATTAATAATTTGCCCTGATGTCTTTTTCTTATGATGTGACCCAGTGTTTAAAAAAAAAAAAGCATGGAGGGGAGAGTATGTGGAGACATGGTTGTTGAATATCAAAAATCCTTCATGGGTTTCTTAATTTGTCAGCTGTCTTCAATTTTAAGTATATTTTTAAATCAAGAATTTTCTTTTTGTACCCAAATGGAACCTTCTCTTGATTTCTGATTGTTATTGAAGATACACTGGCTCCAGAACAACTAAGCCCCCAAGCATGAGCTCAAAGAAAGAGAGGCTTTGTGGGTTTTTTGTGGGGGTGAAGGCACGTGAGTGTTGGTGTGTCATCTTCCTGTGACTCAGTACATCTTTCTGCTCTGCTCTTTTGCACATGCATTGCTCTGGTTGGGAACACACTTTCAGTGTGTTGCACTGCTAGGTGAAAGTTGTACCAGATGATGGCAGTGGAGGCTCATCAGACCGGGTTACACAGGCTGTGGGTTTCCAGCAGAGCCTGGGCACTTCCTTCCAGCCTTTGGTACAAAGCAGCGTCTGCTCAGAGATGTTTTGCTTGGCGCAGTAGTGAATCCTGATGAGTTTCTAAGCCATCAGAGGGACTGTTTCACCACAGCCAATTTAAATTCATGATATTCACGAAGAATCAAATTTATCATGTTAAAATATAAGGGGATCTTGTGATGTTGGCAGAGATCCAGACTAATCATTTCTGCTCTTCTACTAAGAGTAGCTGCTAAGCTACTCTCCCTCCCCCAGCCCCCCACTCCCCTCTTCTTTTAAGTAAACTCCTCGCCCTGATGGCTGCAGTGGAGGAAGACGGGAGAGGGCATGATACAACTGAGTTGATAGCGGAGGCAATTGAAAATTGAAAAGAACCAAATATTGCAGCTCGTTATCTCATAATTTTAAAGCTGATGCTGTGACTCTAGGGACTTGTTCGTGATTTTTCAATTGCGGATTTGAGAATGCCATACAAGTCATTTCTATGCAGAGAACTGCAGACAACTGGACCCTTCATTCTGCTTTTTCAAGTTACATTGTTAGTTGCATACAGATTAGTGTCTTAACACTCTGTCGATAACAGTATGTTGCAGAAGAGAAAACTACAAATGGTTTCACAGAGCTTCACCCTGAGTCTGTTATCATAATCTCTCTTTATGCAAATTCTTGAGATAGTGAGAGGCTCAGCCTCATTGAGGATACCACAGTGGGACTGGGCAGGATAATTGATGATGTCAAGTAAAGAGACAAGCTCCTTTCCAAAGAATTCAATGAAGTTTAAAGGGGTGAGTCACAATAGGAAACTTCATGTGTAAGGCATGGCAATGAGATAAATGACAATTGAGAAGGCTTCTTGAGGATTTGTAGAGGTTTTAGTGTTCTTACACTGCAAGGAAGGGTTTATCTCAGGCTGTGATTATGGAACCAATGAAAGCAGGTCCAGCTGCACAAGATTAGCCTATAGAAGTTAAAATCCAAGGCATTCTGGCAAATGAGTTCAGGAAGGGTAGAGTTAAGATGATACTGGAGAAGAGAGATTCTCAGGAATTTAGGGGTACTATATAAAGATTTTGAAGAATCTGGGTGGCCTCTATTCCATGTGTTCCAGCTGCTGCAAGTCCTTTGGGCTGTTTCTCTTCCACATTTTTTCTTTGCAATTAACACTATTCATGCCTTGCTGGCCTCTTATGCAATAAAACATCTTTGTGACTCTTTTCCTTAGTCTTCTCAAACAGCACTGCCAAAGCCGCTATCACTTTTACCTTCATCACTTGCCTTTGAGATGCTCTTTCTGTTTTGTCAGCTTCTGTATTCTATTTTAGGTGCTTTAGCACCCCTCAGAAAGCTTTGTCCATTTCTCAAGTCCTTACCAGACCATTTTCTCACCAGGATATGGAAAGGGATGTTAACTTCTTTCCCCATTAACACCAACTGAACAGCATTAGCTTCTTTCTCCAGTGACAGGCTTTAAATCCCCATGTCTCCTGTTGCAGCATCTTCTGCATGGTGTCCTTCTTCCATTTAAATGAGAGCCTCATCTATTTTCACTACTAGTGATTAAAAGCAGCGTGTGAACTTTGCTTAAAAACAAAGCGAGTTCTAACCCGCAGCTGGACTTAGTTGGTACCTCAATCCCAAAGGTTTAAAGAACAGATAGGTATGAACTAAAGTCTCTTGTTCAAAGAAGTGCGCCAAAGCCTATATAGTTTTTGGCCAATCTCATAATTAGAATGGAACTGCATTTATAACTTTTGGGGTGGGCAGCCCTGCCTGCCTGCTGATTCCTTCTCCCCACTGTTATACTTCTGTGCTTTCTTCATTGCTGTCTTTGTCATATCATGTCATGCCAGATTTTTTACGTTATCTCATTTTCTGCAGTTTTTTCCATAAGAACCCTTTCTCCAATGCCTTGAGGAGTCATCTTCAAAGTTCCTGTAGAGCTGTAGTACTAAACATGATTAAAGAAAGAGAAGCTAATTTGCTGCTGGTTTTATCTTAGACTTCTTTATCCCTTGCCCGACACAAAGTCTCTCCTTTCTGTGTTTACTCTCCTCCTACTTAGTTTGGACTAACAGGGCAGAGGTCAAAGCAAGTTCAGAGTGGGGCACAGAATGAAAGATCCTAAAGTCAAACGACCACAGGGTGGTGTAGTTTCAGAGAAGGTGCTAGGGAAAGGCTCTTTCCATAGTCAGTGATGAGGCTGACTCGTCTGTGCAAGCCTAAGAGTAGAAGGAATATTGTCCGCTCTAGCCTGAACGTCCCACTTAGTACTGGGTGGATGGATGCCATTGCCTAGTGCTGCATGACCTTTTTCTGGTGGCTTTCAGTTGTATGAATTTCAAGGGTTCTTTTTTAAATACAAAATGGGACAAGTAAGCCATCTCACCGTGAAGAAAAGAAGGGAAAATACCTTCTTCCTGTTCTTTCCTTCTCTGGTTAGCACAGTACATACCTCCTAAAAGGACTCCTCCCAAAAGACTGGGAGATAACAAAAGAGGCATGGATTAGGCTGTGCAGTGAGTGATGGTATTAACACACGGTTATAGACATTGAGTAATTTCCACAGAGGATTCCAGTGCTGGGGTGGGGCGGGGGGAGCAGTAGCAATTTCAGGGCTGCGAAATCCTGGTAGGGTAAAGCTTTGGGCCAGCAAGAGTTTCCGTGAAGACTTGGACCCTCTGTAGTGCTGCCCAGTGTCTGGTGGAGCTCCTGAGAAATGGCCAGGTTTCTGCCCATTTCTGGCTGACAATCCATTGGGGAATTCAGTTAAACTAACTTGATGGCTCAAACCAGTTAAAATATGGAACAAGAGATTGGGACCACTTCAGTATTTGAATCGTCTGTGAACCTCGGGAACCTCTTGTGTAGGGGAGCTCTCTGCTGAAAAGCCACCATTGTTAAAGCATTGATCTTTTCCCTGCCCAGAGACAGCTGGAAGAGCTGCTCTACAGGCTTGGCCGAGTAGGATGTGGCACAGTATTCCGTGAGAGGTCACTGGTGGATGTGGGGATAGCCACTCACAGCAGCATCCTCTAAGCTATCTACTGAGCACTGGGGATGTGGTCTGCTTTCCTGCCTTGCATGCCATCTCACCCAGCTGAGACTAGGCCCACTATACAGCTTCCAGTGTACACACAGCACAAATAAAAGACTGCAGTACTTATCTGAAGCATTTTTTTCACTTACTGAAGCAGTGTGCAAGCAAATTTTACTGTCACCTGGAACTTCATAGGGCTAAAACTGTTAATAACTCTGCCCTGGTTCAACCTGCCAGGGTTCCAATCTGCTTCCTCATATAAGACACAGTTCCTTAGATTCTGCAACCACTAGCTTTTAAAATCAAATTCTTCAAATTTTTGGTTTGTTATAATCATAAAACTGAGAAGCCAATGCAAGCAGTTTGGCTGCTTTGGGGCCTGTGTCCTGTTTCTGTCTACATTTCGGAGACTGTAGCATCCTCCCTGGATGGATGTATTGGAAATAACTGTGACTTCCCATGTCTGGTGTCCTTAGCTGTGTCCAGCTGGTAAGTGTTCTTGAACTTAGGGCAGACTTGGTGGGTATAATGTGAAATCTCACAAGAAGCCTGAGAAGCCAAGCAGGTTAATCTGTTTTATGTAGTTATGGAGACATTCAGAGTGAGGGAGGATAGGAACCCCTGACTGGGTGATCTTTAGGTGAATGTAGGTGGTACCAAATGACCCCTGAAAATCCTAATGCTTCTACGATCATGGATAATTCAGGCTTCCTGGTACCTCAGGAGGTCTCTGGTGCAACTGTCTGCTTAAAGCAGCCAGCTGTGAGGTCAGAGAGGGCTTTGTCAGGGTCACCTTCCATCTGAGCTGGGGCCATGCTCACGTTTTCAGGAACCAGATAAACATTACCGTAAGGCTGTGTGAGTGATCAGTAGGTGTGTTTGAGGTTTTTCGACTTTGAATTACACAAAGATGTCTTTTCCATCTAAAGTGAATTTTCAGATCTTATTTTTTTTTCCTCAATAAACATTTGAATTTTTCATTAAAAAAACCTTTCATTTCTCCTGGATTAAAGCATCCAGATCACTTGTAAAGACCACAAGGGAAAGAAAAGTTTAGATTTCCTGAAGAGTGTTGGAGGAGGAGCTGGTGGTGGGAGGAGCTAGATAGTTTAAGGGTTTTATTTCCTCCAGTGCCTGGGAGAACAGGAATGTGGCTCGCTGAACATCACCCCAGCTGCCAAGCAGAGAAGTTTTTATCTGAGTATTTAAATGTATAATGCAAAATAAAGTAATTCTGGCATTGACACCCCTCAGTGAACTGCACAGTGGACACCTGGCCGACAGGCTTAGATGGATGCCTGGTTATAAAGCAAAATACTGTCAACAAGAGCAATCTGTAAATCTGGGATTAGACTATTTCTGTAGGAAGTGGTGGCTTGTATACTTTCAGACAGGAGAAAAGATTTGAAAAAACAAGAAGAGTTGCTTTTCTAACCAGTAGCTTTATCAGTGGTTTTAGCATTCAGACACATTTTTGGGGAGATTTGGTTTAATGCTAACTCTGGGGGGTTTTTTCTGCAGATGAATTTTTTTTGGTAGATTTTCAGATGTTTTTCAGCCTACGATAGATGCTTTTTGTTCTAAGCACTTTTTGATGAAAATACTCTTTTATATCTGGGCAGTGAGAAAAGGAGTGAAACAAACCTCGCATTGTGGGTAGCAGGAATTTGCAGCTGCCTCAGTTAACTGTGGGCACTGCAAGGGTTGTCCTGTGAATAAAAAGACCTTTTGCTAATAAGTTTCATCTTCTTAACAAGTCTCCAGGGCTTCTGAATCCTTTATGGACAGAAATAGGAAAGCGGGAAAAAAATCCTGAATTATTTAATGTGTGTAGCAGAAGCACATGAGTTAAAGCACAGTGTTATGAGCATATAGAAATAAAACCACTCTTGTTTTGTTTCCTCTAAAGAAGCTTAACTTACATTACACCTTATTTCGAAATGAGAGGAGCTATACGTGCGCTTAATCCAGCTGCTTCAGTGGAAACACACTTTGACATCTCTGCAGTTTTTAGTGATGATTCCTCAGTGTGACTTGGCTCAGGCATGTGCCAGGTGACATCCCAGCAGCAGGCTCATGAGGGATGTGACACAAATGGCAGTGTAGTTTTAGTTTCTGAATCTGGTTCAGATCTTCTAATATATAGCCCACGATGATATAAGACACCAGTTAATACTGAAGAGGGTAAGTCCTATTTTCTCATTCCTGCTTGAGTTTTATAACAATTGAGGTTTATATACAATTAGGTTGGTATCTCTTTGTCTAGTGCAAAGACAAGTGGATGTAACTGGCCAGGAGTAAATTTCTGGCCGTTTTACATAATCTAAAGTCTCCTGTGCTGTTTGTTTATACTTTGTATCCTGTATAAAAAGGTGGTGGGACATGGCTTTTTGGCATATGTACAGCAACTGTGTACCAAGTCTTCAGAAAATTGCCTCAAGCTGCTGAGTCTAAGGGAAAAGGGAGCCAGAGAAATCGAATGCAAAGCAGGCCTGGTGTTTGAAGGGCTGGGTTTACTGTGCACATTAGTCCTGCCTACGTCGTTTAATTTGCCACTCTAAATAATTTGTAGCATACAGGTTAACTTTAGGTGCTCTCCAGTCAGCACTGTGTGGCATCACCACAGTTCTGAAGGCTGCTGTGCTTCACACAGTGACCTGAGATCATGGGCCTTTCTTCGCTCATGTTTTCCTGCAGAGAAACTTAGCTGTGATAAAAGAACTGCCCAAGACGTTACACAGTCTTTTGAAACTTGATATAAGAAAGGGGAAGGGTTGGGGGGAAACAACCATGGGAATAACGAGCCATAAATGTATGTGACTCATCCTCAGCCTCCAGCCCTACAGTAAATGCCCCCCAGCACTATCTGCTGGGCCAGGTCAGGCCACAAAACACCCTAATCCCATAAAAGAAAAATTGGAACTAGTCCACTGAAATGTCACAGCCAGTGTGAAATGCATCACACCAGACACATCTCTCAATAATTCACTTAGAAGGGGTCATCTGCCGGATGTACTTGCCTACATGTCTCATTTACCACACTTGTTAGTCTAAAAATGGTGAAAGCTGGCAGAAATTAGTGATCATTGGGGAAAAGTGCATTAACATTGCAAAGCTGCTCACAAAGAAGTAGCACTGGAATGAAGTCTGAATTTAGTCCCTTTTGTTTGACTGTATTTCAAAACATCTAGTTACATAACAACATCCCATTCTTTCTGGGGGACGCTCTCCCCCTTCCCAGGGACAGGCTCCTGGGGCTCCTTCGGAGGTATATTGTGTGCCTAAAATTATTGGAGGGGATGTTCTCCATATCATAAAATTTGGAATTTGTCGGAGTTCGTACTTAGGAATAGTTTGCCCTTAGACCTTTTTTTTTCTGGGTGTAGGTTGCCGGTGCACCTGCACAGTTAACAGCAGAATTGTCCATGGTGAGAGATTTTTGTTAGCAAAAACTTGGCACAGGACGTGTAGATAACCCCAGCTCATAGTTGCACACGTTTCTACATTGTTGGTCAGTGGCTTTTTGCAGCTGGCATGTGACAGAGGTGAGTGAAGGAACTGGACTCTGGAGTTAACCACAGATGTTTGCACTCTCACTTATCTGGGATACAGAGCCCAGCCCTGGGGCCTCTCCCTGCTGGGCACTGCTCGCTTGCCCTGAGGCTACAGCACCCAGAAGCAGAGCAAGGCAGCTGTGGAGGAAGCACCTCTGTGCTTGCTGTGCCGATGGCTGGGTGGTGCTCGGAGGGGATAGCATTATTTGTGGTGAAAAGATAATCTCTTATGTGGACATACACCAATCTCTAATGAGCAGAGATGATTTTGGAATGTAGTCAAGGCCGTAGGTCTGACTGGCTAAGGCACTGTTGAAATGCTTGTGGTGTGCTACTTCTGTCTTTGAAAGCATCCTGTGAAATACACCCTAGTTAAATCTGACTTTCTTGTGGCATAAAACATTGGAAATTACAAGTGCGAGTCTGCAAATTTTACAGGACATTTTAAAAAGGTGTGGGAATAAAGACAAGTGATTTTGAAGCTGGAATGATCTGAGGATACAAGCAAGGCTGTGCTTGCAGAGCAGGACCTCTTATTAGACCTCTTCCCATGACTAGAAGAAAGAGGCAAAACTTAAAACACTTTTTTATTTCCTTTAGGTCTGAAATGTAAGTATTTTACACAGGTTAAATATAAGTTCTCTGGGTATATTGACTCTGGGCAATAATTTTGATAATTTAAGATGTATTTGGTACTTACAAAAGAGTGTAAGCAAGGATGCAGTGTTAAATTCACTAGTCCTGTGGCACAAAGGTAGAAAAGGGTGGTTGTTATAATTAAAACACTATTGTGATTCAGAGGCCATCTGACAGCCATGCAGGATCATTTACCAGCAAACCCCATGCCAACAATCCTTACAAAAATTGAACTAAACAGAAGGTTTGCATTGACGTCAAATCCCAGCCAGGGCAGTGGGTAGGGGAGAGGAAATCCACTGGTAAATGGAAAAGGAACTAAGCAAAATTGGCAGGGAAAGAAATGTTATTTTCCAGCCCACAATAGGATATGACAAACAATGGATGTAACTTACAGTTATTTATAAAAAAGGTCCTTTTGGGGCAGTGACCTTCTCGCCTAACTTCTGTAGACGATGGAGGTTCATCCCTCCAGGGGGAGAGGGCAAGCAGAGAATATTTTAGATTTAATGCTTCATTCCTGCTCTGTCTAGGCTATGGGAACTTGAGCCCCAGCACTGCGGCTGGTCGAATCTTCTGCATCATGTTTGCACTTTTTGGGATCCCCTTGAACCTTGTACTCCTGAACGAAATTGGGCAGCTGATGCTGCTTGGGGTTCAGCACTGCGCCTGTCGCCTAGAGGAGGTGTTTCACTGGCAGGTAAGCAGTGTGGACAGGTATATCTCAAGGAAATAAAAGACTGAGGACATTGGTATTTGAGATCCTATGACTAATAAGGACAGCCTGGCTGACTGTTTGACCAAAAAGGCAGTAATATTCAGGAATAACTGGAAGAAAATAAATTTAGTTTATGACAGCCCTATGAGGTGTCAGATAAGGTTGTTTATTAATTGAGGGAAATTCTGTGATGAATGACTTCCCCTACAGCAACAGAAGTGATAAAGCATGTGAGCTGTGCACAGTCCTAGACTATCTGGTCTGTTTATCATCAGTTGTAGTTAGAATTGCGTGTGTAAATTACATGGGGACATTTGTGGAATACGCTTTAAACTGGCATGAATTTAGGATTTAAAAACATGATGCCAAATTTGTGTTAACTGGGTGTCAGTGTTTAACCTTGGCTGGCATCTAAGCACTCTGCAGCTACTCACTCCTTCCCAGTGGGATGGGGAAGAGAATCAGAAGAGTAAAAAATTCATGGATTGAGATGAAGACAGTTTAATAAGTAAAGCAAAAGCTGTGCATGCAAGCAAAACAAAACAAGGAATTTGTTCACTACTTTCTGTCAGCAGGCAGGTGTTCAGCTATTCCCAGGAAAGCAGCGCTCCATCATGCATAACACTTACTTGGGAAGACAAGTGCCATCACTCTGAACATCCCTCTTCCCCCGGCTCTATATGCTGAGCATGATGCCATATGGTATGGAATAGCCCTTTGGTCACTTGGGCCCAGCTGTGCTGGCTGTGTCCCCTCCCAGATTCCTGTG
>VZRS01014886.1:189883-250751 GCA_013398055.1 Ifrita kowaldi
GGGGGGGGGGGCAGGGTGAAAAGCAGAAAAGGCCTTGACACTGTGCAGGCACTGCTCAGCAACAATAAAAACACTTCTGTATTATCAGCACAGTTTTCAGCACAAATTTAAAGTACAACTCCCTACTAACCACTGTGAAGAAAATAACCATCCCAACTAAAACCAATACACGTCTGGGACAGACACACCATTTATTATAGTGGAATTCAATGAATGTTTGTATGGTTTTGTGGAGTCCATCATCATCTTTAACTAGTAACCAAGCTGGACTTTCCTTGCTGTGTGTCTTATGACAATCTTTTTTTTTCACCCCTCCTGTTTCACTAGAATAAAGCTTCCTTCCTGATGAAGACCTGTGCACTGGTAACTGGCTTGTTATTGTTCCTCCTGCTACCTCCCTTGTTATTCTCTGACAAAGAAGGTTGGTCTTATGAAGAAGGCTTCTACTATTCCTTCATTACCCTCAGCACTATAGGGTTTGGAGACTATGTGATTGGTGAGTAGTTCACATTTCATTGCTTTCACCTGCTGAACAGCAGAGCCAAATCCATGACATACAAAGCTCCCCACGTGGCAGTTTGGCACCAGTAGCAATCCCCAGACCTGATGATCAGTATGTTGTGGTGGGCAGGTTGGAGAAGACATGATTTCTGCTATAGCAATGCTGCCTGTGGAAGAGCAAAGACATTGTTTCCCAGTCAGTGAGTGGCACTGAAGTGGCCTGTCCCTTGAATGACTACACCACCAGGCAGGAGTACTATGGTTTAATCTCAGTAGTTGCTGAGGGCATACTTATCACACTCCAGTGCATCAGCAGCCATTAGTTTTAAGCAGATGCCACTCTGTGTCATCATCAACAGACAGGGACTGTTTCTTCTGTCAAAACCCTGGATAACTGCTTTCTAAAAGGCAGCCTAAGTCACTTAGGTATAGACTGTCAGGCACCAGGCACTACCTAGTTTTGGATGCCAAAATCCTTTGCCAGAGGAAATGGGATTGGATCCCCACCCATTGCGTTTGCTGAAACACAGGACACACCTTTTCGATAAAGACTTTCTCATTAAAAATAAATTGATTATAGAAACACATGCACCCTTGAATTCCTGAGAGACAGAAAAACTAAAACATCCTATTATGGATTCGCTATTTTCTTTTCTTCATAGCACTTGCTTGACACTTAGACAGCTTAGTGGCAATTACTTTAGGACTTGTCTGTAACATATCAAAGTTATGATTAGAGCTTGTGTAGGCACATGGAAATAAGCTGGAGTAAAATTAGCTTGGGGTAGCCAGATGGAGCTTAATGAAAGCTGGGTCAGCTCAGCGTTTTCCTATACTGGTTTTACAGATGTTGCTGATCTCTGTGTTACAGCAGCTGTACTTCTCTCAGTTTCTGGTAATACATTGGCATTCCTTCCTCTTCCAGGTGTGCCTTCACCTGTGTAGTACCTTTGTAACTGGAATACTGCCATAGATACGCTAGGTTCAGTATGGGAATAATTGAATATGTCAGCTGTGGTATGTAGAGGCTAAACAATTTTGCCTTACAATCCTATGTGTGGTTTATGTCTCAAAACTAAGGTTCAAGTGACCATCATGCTGTTTTCCCACTAGTGTGATATGGAGCTGGGAGGAGTAACTGACCTGCTGGAAAGCAGCTCTGCAGAAAAGGACCTGGCAGTCCTGATGGGCACCAAGCTGTCCATGATCCTACAAGAGTGCCTCTGTGGCCAAGAAGGGCAGTGATAATCTTGGACTGTCTTCCAAGGTTTGGGTGTTCTTGGAGGATTTAGGATTACTCAGGCCTCTTTTGTCCCACTCTCAGAGACTCTCTCACATGCTTTTATCTGGTTTAACAAGATACGTACACTGATACATAAAACCTGCTTAGATCTCTGCCTGCAGGGACCCCTGTTACATGCTAATACAAAATTGTGGTGCTGAGTGATAAGTAGAGAAATTAAACTGTGTGCTTGAATGCAAACAATTTCACTTTGACATGGATGTAATTTGGGATTTAGTTTTCTTTCTTATGGTAATATTTGCGATTCCTAAGGAGTACTAGGCAGATGCTGATGTGTCGTGAAACATAACGCCTGTTCACATGCTAAGTAAATGGCATACTTGTGTTTTATATAGAAATCACTAATATTAAGTGATATTTCAACTGTCTTTGCTTTACGTGTAATGTCTCCTTTGAGGCACTCTTGATCCAATGTAGAAATGTTTTGGGTGATTCTGTTGTAGGGATGAACCCAGATCGCACCTATCCAAGCTGGTACAAGAATGTAATCTCTCTGTGGATCCTCTTTGGGATGGCCTGGCTAGCACTGGTTATCAAGTTTTGCATCAACCTTCTAGAGAGCTCCAGTGACTTCTGTCAATGCAACAAGAAGAACACGGAGATGGCAGAAGACTTAATGGATGGTAACAAAAATAGTATGACCGGACTTCACAGTGTGGAGACCTGCAGTGACAAAGACACAAAAACAAAAGGACCGGTTGAATCTCACTCCTACACAGCTCCTACAGAAGCCCTCTAGGGAAGAAAAATACCCTCAGTGTCCTGTAGGTTTTAGTGCACCAGAGACAAACCATTTATAAATGTGTAAGTGGAGCTGCCCTGACCTGTGAATGGGGTGAAAGTTTGCTTATTGAGCTTGAAATGCTTCTATTCTGAATTGAGCAATGACAACAGAACGTTTCATTTGCAGCACCACCAAGAATTACCAACAGGACTCTTAGCCAAAAGTAGATTTATGGGAATATTACCTGTACTTCCACCTCAGTCTATGAGGTAAACTTTGACATCCATGAGCAACACTAGCTGTTGTCTTTTTCTTTGCATGCAAAGTTCTTGCAGCCTGTAGTTGTACATATGGCACTTTGCAAATGCCACAGCCAGAAAAGCAGTGGCATTTAATGCAGGAAACAAACAGCATGTTGCCAAAAGAAACGAAAAGTGCTGTTTAAAGCTATCTGGCAGTCCTGGCAAATGTGCACCATTGCCTATATACTTGTGCTTGTAAAAGGTGGTAACAAACCTTTAATCTCTGATCATAAGTACAGAGATGGCAATGAGGCAGAGGTGCCTGATAGAAACAGATCATTCCATTTTTTTTAAGTAATTTCTATGTCAGAGGTCTGCTAATAGAAAGAGACTAAGTACTTCAGAAGTAAGTGAATATTCCTTGCTTCAGAACGTATGTGGGTTCATCCCTTGTGAAGTATTTTGTAGACCAAATGTCATCAGCTACACATGACAGTTCATTTAGATAGATTTGTATTCTGCCACATCTTAGAAGTCAGAAAAGGAGGACTAGAGGCAATTTCAAGTGTCCGTGGTTCCACCATTTTCCTATGGCCAATATTAACAAGGGCTACTCTAATCTAGAAACAGACTGAATTTTCTTCAACTTCTATCATCAAGAGATACTATTTAGATGAACTTCTCATGTCATAAATGATTTCTGTACCTGTTCTATCTAACATCTTATATATAATCACAACTGTCTTTGATCTGCGGAATGCCAGACATTCTTATTTGGCCTTTGTGTCAGTCATGAAAAAGAACTCGGTTGGGTTTTTTTAGTTCCATTAAATTCTCAAAAATCTTTTGATACATTATGTCATTTGTAAAGGTGCAACAGAGTCTAACTCCTGGTGCCATTTGTCTTTCGTTATCTGGTCTTCTCATTTTCTTATTCCTGTTGTGCTACTGGCATCCTAAGCATTACCTTTGAAAACTTGATCATGGCAGCAAACCAGAATGAAGCATCTGGCTGAGCCTTCAGCTTTTGCAGTGAACCAAGATTCCATGTGGTTGGTAGAGAAAAGACTGAAAGCAGAGTTTGTTGGAGTATGGGACTGAGGAATTAGAAAATATCCATAGCTATATTCACAGAAAAGGAGTGAGTAAAAAGTTTACAGTCTTCAGGAACGCAAGTTCTGAAACATATATTGTGAAAGAAGTGTTTCCAGAATAGGCCAGTCTGAGTGCTGATATCTGGTGGAACTGATTACAGGGAAAATGCAGGAAAGGGATCAGCTGAATGAAATTTAGTCTGTTGACCTTCTTCTGATTGCACAGTAGTAAATGTTCTCTCAAATACTGTTTGAATGGGCAGCAGAGATCAGGAAGGGAGGCAGTGGACCTCTCGGATCATACTGACACAAAATAAATACATTTCAAATTTTTGAAAATTGGGTAATTTCGTTAACAACCTTTAGCATAAACTTTTCTGTTTCTTCTATGTTTCATCTTGCTTATTTTTGCTGGTGGATACACAATGTTGGTTTTACTGGCCTACATGAAGAACAAAGTATTTCTTTACACATGAGTAAATTACAATTCCACTTCATAAAATACGATACCCTTTAATTGCATATCCTTTGCACCCGTTAGTAAGGGTATACTTAGTAAGTATTAAATGTGTTGTAAAATCTGGATGCCCAGGAGTTAATAGGAGTTTCTACTATCAAAGCATGGGAACGGCTATACTAAATCTATTTCAACTTTTACTAGAAATGTCACAGACTCTGGGAATTTCAACCAACTCTACTCTTTGATGGGAAGGCGTACGGAAGAGTTGAGAAGAGTTTCTTCTTTTAAATTTGAATGTCTACTGTATTAATCTCATTAAATTAATTAATATATTCCCCTGTATTTTTAGGCTGTGGATGGAGTCTTCAAAAGTACCTTAGAAGTTTAGGCACCCTGGTCCCACAGAACAGCAAACAGAGTTGCATGCCTTTGGACAGCTAGTGTACATTTCTGAGAGATAAAAGGGAGAGGAACTCAAGGAATAGTCTTGGGGAAAAAGGATAAAAATCTTTCGCGGATCTCAATGCTTCCACTGTCTGTGAGGGTTCAGCCACAGACTTAGGCATGTGGCTGGGTCTCAAGATGCCTCATTTCTGCTCTAGCAGTCCTTTCTGAGTCACTTCCTTGTGCAGCTCTGCTGCCCCGCATCTCTCCACCAGCAGAGTCCTGCCACTCACAGTCTGATATCCCATATTTTATGGGAGACACATCGGAACTGCTGGCAAGCCACATGTACCTCCAGAGCTGCAAGTGCTTGGATCTTGGATCACCAAACATTTTAGGAATAAATGAGTCAAATACCATGTCTGCCTGAGTTACCTGACAATGAATTAGCATGTTGTCTCTCATGAATATCCTTTTATTGACAATTCCTCTCAGCTAGCTTTTGTTGTGGATAATAGATATAGTAGATCTGAGTCCCCACAAAGTTCTGTGCCTCTGGTCTTTCTGTTCTTTATAAAGCTGTGTTGTGGTTAAATGATATGAATGAATTTGTTCCCAGAGGGATGAGAAGAAAGTGGAGTTTTGCAACATCACAAAAACAGCATCATCAATGTGTCTACTATACCAAAATATAAAAGGTTATCTTCTCAAGGGAAAAATAAAGAAAACAAAAGCGTGGTCCTGTTATCATTCTCGTCACAGCTGACTTGCAGTCTTCTGTAGTCTGCATTGGAAAATTACAGATGCTCCTTGGGTTTTTTGGGGGGGTTTTTTGTCTCTTTCTGTTCAGATAAGTATGCAGTTTTCATTAGTAATTTCAAATTAGACTTCCACTGCTACTACTGACTTCTTCACAAGTCAATTTTTCCTTATTATCCTGTTTTCTTCCTTGGGAAGAGCAGAGGTTGGAAACAGGTTTGGTTAAGTAGTACTAGTCATAAATATTTATGTAACATCAATCTCCAGAGGCTTTTTCACAATCACATAGAGCATAATGTGCTTCTGACCTTTATACAGTTTCCCAGGAAATCAATCCCTTGAAGCAAGAAAATAGAGAGGGGCCTATCTCCCCTACATCAAGGACAAGTTCTGGCTTCAGCCTCAGAGTTTCTTATGTTGGCTCCTTCCGCTGGGCCAAAAGTGATGTTTACCCCTTGGGGAGAGATGTGTCCAGAAGTCCATAACAGGATGTTACAGCAACATAGTACAGACTGCTCAGAACTGCACAGCTTTTGTCTAGTTGACTACAATATTTCGAGGTCCCTAGACTAGAACAAGGAGGCTCTTTTCCCATGATGGTCTATGGCTTCAAAAAAACTCCAGGATGTCATTTTACTTGCAGTGCATGGCTGATGAAATCTTATCTTAGAACTGATATCCCAGCTCAGTTCAGAACTGAAATTTGTTAGCCTAGAGGAGGTTCAGGGGGATGTCATCAATGTGATATTTAAATATCTGATATTTAAATATCTGCAGGGAAGGTGTGAAGAGGATGGAGTCAGGTGCTTTTTCAGTGGTGCCCTGTGACAGGGAAAGAGGCTATGGGCACAAACTAAACACCAGGAAACACTTCTTCATGAGGATGGTATGGCACATATTCCCTGGAGAGATGGTAGAGTCTCCATCCTTGGAGATCTTCAAAAGCCATCTCTAGATGACGCTACTTGAGCAGGGGCGTGTGACCAGATGATGTCCAGAGATCCCTCCCAAATACAACCATTCATGATTATGCATTTCAAGTTCAAACCATCCTCCTCCTCATAGTCCAGTGTACACAGCCTTCCACTCTCTCCAGACTGTCTCCATTAACATCTAGGTTGCACTGTCAGCAGGTGGTAGATCTTCCTACAATTTGTAGATACTAATTATTTTTTATCTCACAGTCAGAGATGCACTTTATGGGAAGGGTGGTACAGAACAAGTACAATTATTTGGGGGGAAGGAGGGTGTCTCATCCATATGTTAGATACCATTGTGCCCTTCCAAAAATGTGCAATAATGTTCAGCTTTTCAGGTCGGTATAGCCTCCTGTCAGTGTTGTCTATCTGCCTACAAGTTCCAGAAGAAGGATTCAGTGCTTCATCTCTGACACGCTTCAGGTAAGGCAAACCTCATTTTGGTTTACCCTTTCTAAAGTAGAGGCTTTGGTACATATGGCTACTTACCAATTGAATTAGGACAAAATTTTAATGTATTTAGGTCTTATAATATGAGCCTGTCATCCATGTAAATAAATATTCTGGCTGATGGAAGAGGTGGATGCAATAAACAAATGGTCTTTTTCCGTGTTGTTATGCCATGGCCTAGGGAACTGTGTGCTTGATAGTGTGTCCCCTTGTAGTGGTCTTGGCTGGGGGTGAGGTAGCATCAGGGCAGATAATTTTTGTGATTGCCTCTGAGCACTGTTTTGGTCTTAGAAGGTTTCTTTTTTTTTTTTTTTTTTTCTTTTTTTAGTATCTCAAATAAGTGTGTGGAAATTTACAGTTGAACTAGAATTGGATCTGAACACCTGGGCAGCCATCATGCTGGATGGTCCTGGGCAAAGATACAGAGGTTTCTCAGAAAGATTGGTGATTACAATGGAACAATATCTATGCTCTGAAAAGTCTTCATTTCGCAGGAGTGAGATTTAACTGGATGTTTAGGGTGAGGTCTTTTCAGAGATAAACTGGTAAACATTTAAGCTATTACTAAACAGGTAAAGAGGATCTCTGGTACCTCTTAAGTCAATGTGTGTTGCAGAAAGAGCCATTGAAAAGCTGTCATGGAGACAGCAGTGATGTGGGTTATCGTACTCTTAAACTGTTTATGTTAACTTTGAGCTAAGGCACCTTTATTTTTAAGGGAAGTTATACAAGAAAACATTCCCAGTAGAAAATTGATAGATCTATAGTGCTTGTGTCTAGGTACTGGAGCTACCTCTTGGGGCAGAAACAATGCAGTGTAAGTTAGAGAGGCTTTGAAAGTGTTTTCATTTTTATGGCAATATGTAACCTGTTTCTTCACTGGTACTGAGTTAAACTCACTGGAACATAAAATCTAGTCCTTGAGTAATATGAGTTTCCAAAATCTCTAAGTTAAAACAAGAGCATGCTTAACAAAGAAAGCTATAACAGATAAAAACAGAAAGAGAAGGAAAGTAACAGAAAAGAAAACTTCGAGGAGAGAAGGCTATGGAGTTTATTACTCATTCCTAAGGAACCTGGTTGTCAAATTTGATTAGGTTCTTTTTTTTTTTTTGGGTACTGCCTTTAAAAGCTGTGTCTTAAATAAATAAATCCAACTGTTTTTAGTTAGTGATTGTGGAAATGCTGCAGACATCCACGTATCTGAGTGAATAGGAAGGCCCAATGCATAAATTTAGGGGTGTACAAACCAGCCACTAGAGGCAAAAGTGAAGAAGATACAGGTGTGGAAACTGAACAAGAAGGCACATAGTAAGGATAGGATCAAAAAGGAAGAATTAATTGAGGCAAGGAGAAATCCAGCGAGGCAGCATTTGCCCAGCTGACTATGGTAAAAGATAAATGGGTCACTGAGGGAATTTTCAATATAATTAAAAATTAGACGTAACCTAATTTGGATAACTACTGATCAAAAAGTCATGAGTGTACCACAACTGCTGTTACTTGATATGTAATTCTATTACAGGTTGGAGTTGCAAGGCTGTTTTTAAAATATTTTAGTTCTCCAGATTAATGTTGTTCATCTCTTTTCCCACTGCTCTTTTGGATCTGCTGAGTTAGGGTAATACTGTGGTACTAATGATCCTCTGCACCTCAAACTGATAAACAGGGTGCCTTCCAAATACAGGCTTAAAATCTATTGATTAAGCTTTGGTTAGAACGTAAAAATGCAATTTTTACAAAGTATAGTACAGAAAAATATATTCCTAGAAGGCACTTGGGTCGGGTGACTGCATGATGTGCTGAAAATATCATGAGGAGTGCTTGGCTGCTTGCTTTTATATGGTTTTTTTGCTGTCAACAAAGCACAATGAGGAGTTTGATTAGTTATGGGCTTCAAGATAAGGGAGAATTTCTCCTTAGCAATCAGTGAATGTAAAACAAGACTTTAATGCAACACAACCCATTTGGGTGCACCCAAAATAAAGCCGCATCTCAGATATTACTTAATAAGGAGACTGAAGTGTTGACACCATTTGGATGAGAGGACTTTTAAGTCTTACTGCACTTTTAAGTGCAGGGATTCCAAAAATCATACTTTTCTGTGTCTGCCTTTTGAATTTTGAACAGTTACTGCGGTGCACAACACTGCGTGTCTGTGTTTGTGTGAAAGAGAGAAAGAAAAGGTGCTGCTAGTGTTCCAAATTGTATTGTGGTCATGTTAATTCCTACAGCACATTCCCCATATGGCTCCCATTGCTTTCCCAGCAAATAAAACAATATTTCATTATTTCTTCTTCATAAACCATTTCTTTCTCATTGTCTCTTCTGGTCTTGCTTCTGTCTAATCAGTGTTCTTAATCTTGAATCGCAGAATATTCAGAATTAGAAGGGACCCACGAGGACCATCCAGTCCAACTCTAAAGTAAATAGCTCATACTGGGACTGAACCTGCAACCTTGGGATTATTAGCACCATGCTCTAACCAACTTTGATCCTACATTAGTTTCCTCAAAACTCCTGAGCCAAACGCAGCTCTGCTCCTCTTGTATTTCCTCTGTGTGCTCAAACCCTTCTCCTGTGCCAGGAAGAATTACACATAGCTGAGTCTTCTCTCCTGTGCTGGGGCCAGGACTGTATGTAGTGCAAAGAGAAGGGGCAGGAGCAGAGGGTTTGCAGGAACTACTTGTCCTGCACTCTTCTCTTAATGGTGTTAACTACAAGATCCCAGCTCTGAGGAGGGCTGAGATGTCCCCAATATCTGCACGAGTTCTGATCTCCTGGTCTTTACCATGAGGGGAATAAGGGGGTCCAGACAGTCTCAGGTGGTTGGCTTCCTTTCAGGTTGGTTGTAATGTACTGGAAAGCTGAAGCTTTTGTTGTCAGCTGCAGGCTGCAGCCATGCTCCAAGCTCATTTGGCATGTGGAGAATTTGAAGGAATGGCAGCACTTCAGATCTTCAGGAAAAACCTGAAGGATGGTGGTGATGGCTTCACACAAGTTTGTCTTCCTTTTGAGAGAATGCTAGCTGAAGTTGTCTAGGAAGTGCCAGGCAGCAATGAGTGACCCTGGGAGCTGAGCAGGAAATAGTTCTCCCCATGGATCTCTCTTGAGATCCAGCAGCTCTGAATGTTATTGCTATTTGTTCCGTGATAGTGTTGCCTTTTGAGTTCAGAACAAAATGTTTCAGCTAAGCAATGAGTTGAAAGGATTGAATCTGAGGATGTATTTTGATGTGACATAAAATTAGTGATGACAGCTAGTAGCCGCAAGAGAGTGTACTGCGTAATGTTCTTGTTATCACACTGGACTAAAACTTTTGAAGTTTAGAACCTGTCCCAGAAGTTCTTCATGATTTCACAAATAAATACATTTACCAGTCTATCTGCATCACCCCTGTATAACCTCTAATTCTCAGGACAATGGTACAATATTCCCTGCTATGTACGGAGTAGCTAACAGAGGAGTTCACTGAATCCAGAAAATAATTAAAGGAGCTAACCAAGACAGGGGAAAAAAAAAAAAGCCAAACAGGTGAACCCTACTTTTAATCATAGTGAAGTGCCTTTGTCTGGACTAGGTCCAAATGTTAGGTGTAAAGCCAGTGCTCTGTCTTGAATAAAATAAAGTGCTTGGGACTGGTATCTGGAAAGGAAGGATCCGTTTTCAAGTCTTTATTCTGGCTCAGGTAGGGCAGGCCAGCAGTATGACATGATTGCCATCTACTTAAGGTTCATGGGCAGGCCATCTCAGCCACTCTTGAAGCTGTTTCACTGCTCATAAATTATTAACTTGGCTGTGAGGTAGAGAACTATTAGCTACCCTCTCTCTTGCTTCATGAATCACTACATGTGTAAATCTTTATGTGGATTTAGTCCTTAGGGAATTACTACAATAGGAAGCAAAAGAATAGTCCAGTGCTTGGACAGCAGTAGCCAGTTGTGTGAAGAATTGCCATCACAGGTGTCATTGAGTTGGCTCTCATGAGTCTAAATGCTTGTTAGTTCTCAGGCACTATAAGAACATCTTGGTGTTAGATGGACTTGTCCCATAGTGGAGCCCTTAGCCCAAAGAATGGTAAACATGTTCCCCATATAATGTATGGCAATACTTAGAGACATTTCTTTACCAAGGAGTTGTCCATGTGAGCTTGAAAAACAAGCAGAAGTGAAAACAGCTAAGGATAGATACAGAAGTAGCTGATGGGCATTTCCACATGGAATTCAGCCACAATTTCTTTGGCAGAGACAAACACCTACCTGCAACTTTTCTGTTTGTAGAAACCCAACAGAGACACCTTAAAACAGCCAGCAGCTAAATGGTTAGGGAAGTCATTTAGGTTAAAGCGATGTGTGTTCATATTTCTGTGTGATTAGAATCAAAGGATTCGAGTCTATGTGATAGTAAAGGCCCCAGGCTAAATGGAAGTTGGTCTTTCTCAGTCTCCTTTGCTAAATATTTGTTGCAGAAATAGAGAGCCAGTGGTTCTATCTATAGCTCACTTGTGAAGGTGTGGGGGTTGTGAAAACCTGACGTTGAGGATCCATTCCTGTGAATGTTAAATAGTTACACCAAGTGGGACAAGTCTACCAGCAGAGACTGAAAAAGATTCAACTCAAGGTACATAGCAGCTCCGTTTCAGGTGGGGCAGAGCCTTCAAATCCTGGCCCCAAATCCTAAGTGATCACCTGCTGAGTAGCTAGTAGCAATTTTGAGGTCACTAGCCCCGAAATAGATCATGGAGGCACCTACAAAGTGGTTGCCTCGGGAGAGCCCTGAGGATACCAGCTACAGTGTAGAACTGCAGAGCATAGTTAGTGCTGCTAAGCTCAGTTAAGTAACATCAGACCTGAATGATCTGTTTTAAAGGATGTAGCTGTACATACAGCTGGAACAACTGTGCAATGCCATTACACAAATAAATGACGTGCAGAAATAAAGTCCAGCTGTGGGTGGGTGAGCACATTTCTCACCTATAATCTTCCTCACCATTTGTTTTGCAATAAAAAGGAGCTGTCAGAGACTGCCAATGGGAGCTGTGTCTCCCAGCCTTGCCCTCCTTTATCGTATTTCTGAGCAAAGCCAGCTGATTAAGCAGTGTCTGGAGTGACTGACCTTGTGTCTGAGGTCAGTCAGAGACCTGCAGAGCAACCTGTTGATTCACTCTAACAAACACAGGCAGTAACTTTCAAGTTTGCAGCCCTCGATGCCCTCACTCAGATGGGCATGGGAGGGTTACTTTAGGGCTTGGTTTAGATGTCTGTTAACTTACTGTGCAGTTCAGCAAGTTGCTGTGGCTCAGGGCAATTTTAGCCTGAGAAATGAGGGATGATGAAACTCTGCCTGCACACAGACACACACAGGGGTGCACAATATGGTAGGAGCAGGATTTGGAATGCAATAGGATATGTCTATGAGGAACAGTGAAGTAGAATGGAGGCACATAAGATCATGTTGTAAAAACATGTGTTTCTGGAGTAATTCAAACCTTATCAGCACAAGGAAGTATTTGCCAGTGTAACTTCAATTGGTATTGCTATACCAGGAAACCCTCCTAGCAAGTATAAAGCTCGTATTACTTTCCACAAGGAAATAAAAGCTTATCTTGTTGAAGTAACTGTTTGTATTCTGGCCCAACACAGGCTGGCAGTCCTGGAAGGAGAAGTAAGACCTCTCTTTATCCTTTCACTTCTCTGTAAGTCAACTTCAGCCACAAAATGGAATTTATGTTTCTTATTCTATAGCTCCCAGGAATACCGAGAGAAGTCACTACTTAAGCTTTGTACAATACCTTCCAAAACAAGATCTCTAATGCACTCTACTGATGCAGAGGTGTACTGTTAGCATGCTGGGAGCACTCACACAACCCCTTAGATTGCCTCTTGTCTCTAGCTGGTGACAGCAGTTGAGGAAAATTAGATGTGGTCTGCTTGGCTGCCAGTTTCTCAGATTTTTGAATTTCTACAGGGAAAAAAATGTTTAATCACAGCTGAAACCTAATCAGGCTCATCATGCTAAGCTCTAGCTCGTGCATGTGGCTGTAGGCATGTGGTCCTGTGTGACAAGCCAGAGGCAACTTTGGTAAAATCTTTTGGTGTACAAGAAACCCAGGGAATCACTGTCACTACACGGATACCACAGAACAGTTCCAGTCTTCCTTCTGCTTCTGCTGTTCTTTAAAATGCCTAGTTTGCCTGAAAAGGGCACTGTAATGTAGCAGACTGATTTGTTAAAGATCAGTCAAAGAATTAATCTCAGCCAGTATTAGACATCTATACACAAATTAATCAAAGGACTTCTTGAATTGTCTGACCCACTTTTAGAATACGTTGGATTTCGCCTAATAGTGTGTATGTCATTCAGGTGGTTGTAAAGGAGGCCCTAGCACACCTAAATGTGCGCATTAAGATGTCAGATGAATCACATCCTAGAGGTCTGTACCCACCCTGCACCTAGGCCTCTGAGTAGTCTTCTGTGTGGATGGTAATAAAGCAATCACTTTTGCTTTTATTTTAGGTCAGTTTCACATTTTGGTATTCAGGCACTTGGCAGCTGTGTAATGTTTGGTTTGCAAACACTCCCAGGGAAGGGCTCAATCCAAGCCAATTATTTTCTTTACAAAGAGATAAAAACTCAAACATTTTTCTTTACTCTCACATTTTGTAAAACATTTTTTTTTGTTTGTTTTTATACCCCAAAAAGGCCCAGGCTCAGTTCCTATCCGCTTCGTACGTGTAAAGATCTCCTCTTTCCACACTTTACCCAGGATTATTATGTGGCTCTGTGCTCGATTTTGATGGAGGTAGAAGTATTTTTAAAACTCTTCTTTAGCATCCTAGACATTTTTGAAGCTGGAAAAGGCATGGATACTTCTAGCCTGTGCATCACAGGCACAAGGACTAAGGCTGACCTCTTGCTACCTCAGCTGGTACATCTGAATGATGAACAGCAGCTCTTTGAAGAAGCTGGCTTTGGTTTAAAAGCAGCACATTTCCTAGGAATGGTGCTCCCTTCCAGGTGCTGTGCTGCACTGGGACCCTCACTTTGGCTGCTCTGCTGCTGGGCTGGGTATCTCTGTGCCTGTGCTTTGCTGGATGATGTAGACACGCCAGCAGCCACCATGTAGCACTGCTGTCACCGCTGCTTTGTTGCCATGCAGTGGAGAGTGCTGTTCTTAGGAGCCTCCAAAGAGGAATCACAGGGAGTGTTTAAAGCCAGCACTGTCTCTGTCTATAAAAGCCAAGTCTCACTTCAGCTGTTTTCCCATTGAGAAGTTCTCCATTAAACTGTCAATCCAGTCCTCATGCTTCCTCCCACTCATGAAAGTCTAGAGATCAAGATAATCTACTTCCAAGATAATGGAAGAATATTAAATATATGCCAGATACTTGATGGGATAAATGAGCATGTTGTGATTAAAGGAAGTGAATCATATCTTCAAACAATGTAAATTTGTACAAACTTACCTCAGCCAAGAATGTATGCCCACGGTCATATTTTCAACTGGAATTGAAAATTAACAAATGGGAGAGATTTAGGTAGCAGGTCAGTCAGGCTTGTCCAGTCTTTCTCATGCTGGAGACCAGGTAGGAGCTCTGGGCTTCTTCCACTTAAGCCCCAAATCTCATAGTGGTGTCTTACACATTCCTGGTGCAGGAGGGACCCCTTTGATTTCCACTTCTACTTTTCCTTTTCTGCGCACACAGCAGCTGCTACATCCACTGAAGCAAGAGAGACTCCCTGTGATGTAAAGCAGGCACTGAATCTGGACAAGACCACTTACCTGTTTGAAACAGTTTGGTCAGTCTGTGCTGTTGTTCAGAAGTGTTTCATCTGGGATGTTCACATTCTCATTTGCACAGTTAACCCAAATACAGGGGTGCTTGTAAGGCAGCCCAAGAGCTGCTGCCAGCTCATTGATAGCTCCATCTGTACCCTGAGCAGCTTCTCTTTTTTAATCAAATGGTTTTAACTTAAGTGTTTATCTGACCTCATAATTTGATACCCTGCTGTTCAGAAGCTGGACAAACCTGTCTTTTATTTGATTTCTCCAGTCTTTCTGAGGGCAGAGATACAAGATAGAGGAGAATATCTGTTTTGACTCTTTCTTGGTTTTCTGTGTTCCATATAGAGACTGTTGAAAGGCTTTTACTACTCCGCATCTTTTGAGCATAGACTTCTGCATAGAATAATAAAGAATGAGTAGACTAAGGCCTGCTGGATGACTCCCAATGGATAGGAAAGCAGCAATCCTAGCACTACCAGAGATGAAGAAAGCAGGTGAGAAGGAATCAGCTCAAAGATAACACCATTAGACACCAAAAGAAATAATGTCATCTGCACAGACTAAGTTGTTTTGGGGTTTTGTTTGGTTCTGTGGTTTGGGGGGGGGATTTTGTAATAGATGCATTAGATGGTTTAGTCTCTTCTATTTTTTTCCAGTTAAAATGTTTTCAATCTTTTTCTTTAAAGATCATTTTCTTCACCATGTTGGAGAATGCAAAAATCAACATGTTGGGTTTGTTTGATGCTGATGTCCCACTAAACAGCAGACCTCTGGCATTACGGAAAGTGCCAATTTAATTGGAAGGATCTAATTTTCCATTTTTTGGATCTGTGAAATGTGATTTTAGATATAAATGAGAGTCAGACCCAAGGGGATTATTCAGATTTATTAATTTAAATTATCATCAGTGTCTGAGTGGCAACTCTTGTGTCAGTTTCTAAGTGATTTTTAAGGTGTATAGATTGGGCAGCAGACAGATGTATGAACAGGTTAGTGGGTGAAACATGAGCATAGTTCAGAAGTCATGGTTGCCTAAACGGGAGAGCACAAATGGAGGGAGCTGCTGGATGCAAGGATGCCAATTAAGCCACTATGGGCAATGGTGGGTTTAGATCCATCCTCCTTCTCTTGATCAGCCCACCAAAATATAGAGCTGTCCCTGGGAGCTGAGATAGGTTCCTAACCCTCTACTGTGGTTTCAGTTATGGAATTGCTGAGAGCTCCCTCACCTGACATAGAACTGTTTTGGGGGGAAAGGCCTTTCCCTCAGGGCTGCCCAGGCATTTCAGAGCCACACAACAGCTGGGTCCTTGAAGGCTGTTCAAGGATGTTTTGTGTAATGAGGACCTGGTAATGAGATCTGCAGAGCAGCTACTCAGAGGTGAGGCAAAGAATCGCCAGTGGCAAAGTGCACTGAGGTTGGTGAGGCAGTGATGAAATCTAACTCACCCTGTCTTCTTGCAGAGTTTACAAGTGCTATGAAGTGAAGATGTGTGGCAGTATTTCCCAGCTTTAAATGATGTAGGTTGTCCAGGCTATAAAATGCTTTGGTTTCCTTTGAATGGTTTCTATAAACAGCTACAAATGTGTCTCTCTTTCCCCACTGCTCCATTTATTGATGCCACGCTCAGGCCTGCTGTTATCCCACTGCTTATTGGTACAGGTCTCACTGGCTCTGAAAAAAAAGGGCAAAATACCCTGTTTATTGGAGCAGGCGCCACAGAAGACATTTTCCATTACCTTCAGTATCACTGTCTTTTTCCTCTCTATACATCTTTTGCAGCCGTGCAGCATGGAGGTTACCTGATCCAGGCTTTTCCCCACCTCTGGTGGGAATTTCCTGATACTCTGGGAAGAGGGGGTGCTTGTAAGAGTGAAGACATGCACGAGCTGTCTTGCTGTTGGGGAGGTCATATGTACTAGATGTGAATCACTTAAGGTGATTTGTGAATGCTGACTGTGCCTGTCCTTCCATTATGACAGAGCTGCCTGCAAGCACTGGCCTTGGTGGTATTTTCTATTGTACTGCTGTTCGTGAACGCTGGGTTATCATGGAGTACTTTATTATTCCATGTCACTCATGCACACTCGTGCAGGCAAGCCAAGTATCCATTTGGATCCCATTTTCTGTTATAAAAGCATGCATGCCTACATGTAAATCTACACTAAAAAAGCTGCATTCATACAGTAAATCTCAGCTTTCTCTTTGCCTGCTTTACTTGAGGCAGAACATCTCGTGTTAATCTCAGCAATGCGTTGTAGAAGGATGAGTGCAGACCAGTGGACTGTGTGGTTGGCTGGTAGTTTAGAGGTCTGGATTCTGTTCTCTGTTTTCATTTTGACCTGGTGCTTGACCCTGGGACCTCTCTTTGTTCATCTTGTCTATTCAGATTGATGGGTTTCACTCAAGCCTGTACTGGATGTAAGTACTCAAGTCAAGGGAATCAGGGTTTCAGGGTAAATCTGCATTGCAGTTTTAAGCTGTGTTCCTGCCTGTGCATTTGCCTAAACCCACTACTGTGTCTGCACAAAAATCTTGCTTATGTGGCTTGGATTAAGTGATAAAGATCAAGCTATTCCCAGCTGCTAATCAGTGAATTCCTGAGAGTGCCTTTTGTTATGTATTCTTGGCTTGACAAGAACTGTTGGCTAAAATTACTTGTCTCCCAAGGCACCCATCCTGTGCCCGGGGCCACAGGAGCTGCTGGTTCATCCAAGCAAGAGCCAAGTAAGCACAGCAGGCACCAACATCATTTGTGAGATACATACGTACATTTCTCTACAACCAGTACAATTTTTGGCATGCAGTTATGGACCAGTGTAGCTCACTCATGTAGCAAAGTGAAGCGTTCTGATGTGAGTGACTGCAGGAATTACCAAGCTGTCCCCCTTTCTCCTGCCCTCTCACTCACAGGTGTGGTAGAGGTGCTGCATCAGGTCAGGAGTCCTGCAGAGTCCTTCCAAAATGCCCCCATCAGACTGGGACCCACCCCACAGTGGGCCTTTTCCTCATTTTTAGCCTATGTGTGCTAACTAATATAAATTACTTCAGCCTTTAGCAAAGAAACGTACTGGTTTGATATAAAGATTGTTTATCTCTCAAACTTTGGGATAGCTGAGTGCTGCAAAAGTTAAGCATTTCACATCCTGTCTAATCCATGACTGACGCTGGTTTGAGTCTCTTTTCTTGGCAAGGTAGCGCAGGAGTTGTTCTTTCATGAATTTCTTAACAGTTTAATAATATTTTAAGAGAACATGATTCATCGCTCCCATTACTAGGGAGCTTTTGTCAATAGTTAATAATTATTGCTGGCAAATTATCAAGTGTTTCATGTCTGAAAACTAACATTTTTGCTGCCCCCAGTTTCTCAGCTAGTATATGTAGATACTCACTTTGCCTGTGCCAAAACCGTGATTGTTTATGACAATTTTGCTGATGAGATGAGATGTAGGAAGATCCACCTGAACACCCTTACTTGTCCACAAAAGTTACTGTTTCCTGACACTGTTAAATAGGGGCCCCAAAGCTCCAAGATACCGATCTAATCAGTGATGTGTTCTATCCACGAGACAAACATCTGTTATTCACCTGAGTAAATGAATCACTCTTTTTAAAGTCATTTGCCCACTGGATTATAATTTAACCTTTATCTGGGAGCATGAACCAGGAACCTAAACGACGACAGGATGGTTAAGGAAAGTAAATGGTGTTTCCTCATTCCTTCCAAGTGGTTGTGCAGAAAATTGGTATTGTGGATTTCTTTAGCTTGTGTACTCATAAGCCCTTCTCCCTTTCTTGCTCTGAACCACAGTTTGTGTGGTACTGCCAACAACACTAAAAAAATAGATCATCCAAAAGGACTGCTTCTCCAGAAAAGGGTGGACAGCCAAAATCCTTTACCTCAGATTTAACTGGTTCCTGGATGGCATATTCTTAGGGCATGGCAAGTTGCAAGAAAGAAACCTACCTAAAGATACCTATCAACCTGTCCATCAGGTGCCCTCCATTTTGTGGGTGCTTGGAAGAACTAATGGTTCAAAAAAAGATTCAGAAAATCAGATCATGTTGGTTTTAACTTGACATCAGTGAGGTTAGACCTGGGTTCCTATTTCTTGTCTTTTTCTAGTTCACAGGGACTTTCATGGCTGTGAAAAGCCTCGAGTCACTTCTCTGAATTGTTTTTAATTACATTTATGTGCAGCCCGAGACTTTTTTTAAACTAATTTTCAAGATGCTGAGAATGAATTTTATTTTTTTTATTGTCTGTGCTGCAAGTACACACAATTTTCTGGGAGCCTGGCTAGCTGTAAGTGACCTGAAGGTTGCAAAGTCAGTATTACAGATAGGAGTAAGACTCAGAAATCCTGTCTCTATGACAGTTCTTCCAGTCTTGAGCTATTTCTTACTCAGCAATGCTTTTTGCTAACATATGTTATCCAGATTTCTTTGAAGACAAATATCATGATAATTTAAAAAAAAAAAATGAAACACTAGCCCACTCCCATGCCTTGAGAACCCTTTCCATTCTGCTCTGTAGGCCAGATCAATTCTAATACCCAAACAAGTTGTTTATGGGAATAAAAACCCTCATTAACCTCAAAGTAGACCCAACTGGTGAGATTTTTAGTTACGATTGTATCAGGGAATGTTAAATTACAATCAGATGGTGTTACAAGTACCTGGCAGAGGGAGGTGAGATTCACTCGGTGCAGACACATCTGAACAAGATACTAAGTGCCTGTGATAGTTAATGGAGAGAAAAAAGATGCGGTTGGGGCATGATTAATTTCATTCACAAGTTGTCGATGAAAAGACAGCAGATAAATCTGACTATAAAATATCTATTTCCATTAATTATAAAATGAACTTAGTAGAATCTCAGACATGTGAATCTCAGATATGACAAACATCCAAAGTTGATGAGATCCCTCAGAGAATGAGATCCTGCAAGTACAAATGTGGATACAAATGTGAAGGTCACCCTGCAAAGTGAACTCTGTAGTGCCAGAGTCAGTAAGAAATTATTACGCTGGAGAAGTTACCACCTCCAAGTCCCACAGTCAGAAGCTCCACTGCCTACAGGAAACGGGCACTTAAAATGCTAGTAAAAAGATTTGCAAGATACCTGCTAGAAAAGGGATCTATTGTATAGGCTGAAGGGTCTTTGGTTATCTACCAAGTTGGTTAATCGAACAAGAACAAAGATCAGCAGGGTAAGGCCATGCAGGAACCTTGCAAGAAAAAAGCCCTTTAGTCAGACTAGGGCATGTTTATGAGACTGATACACCCAGCCTGTAAACGCCTCCAGGCCAGAGATGCAGGCAGGAAAGCCATGTGAGCACTTGCATGTGTGAGGATGTGGTGTTCCCCAAAGTAGTGACAGTTTTTCCTCCCTGCCCACACTATGAATTAGTCATATTCCAAGGGCACTGGGGCAGCCTGAATGGGATTTCAGGTTCCCATTGGTTGTTGCACTCCACACTGCCATTTCCCTCTCTCCATCCCCTTTGTATCCAGGTTTCAATCTCTGCTCCATACAGTGATTTATGTGTTCCAGAAAGACTAGAAGTAAGCTCCTGGACTTTCTGCCCGGAGAACAGAAAGTCCCCATTTGTAGTCACCATCGCCCTGCAAGCAGCAATGGCTGTAGCATTTGTGAGTCTGGACAGGTGCCGGTGCAGCTGGCTCCTGCTGAGCTCTTTCATGCCACAACTCAATCGCCTGCATCCAAGCCAGTATCTACCTGCACCCATGTTAGCATGAATGAAGTTAATTCAGGCCCTGCTGCATGAGTTTCAGTGACTACAGCTCAGGTGTGCTCTCCACCGGGAAACTTCACCAGTCCAGCTGCTGATGAGCTGCCTCCTGTCCCTGCTCCACAAACACTGTTCTGACTTTGACAACGACCTGACTGCTGAATCAGCTGTGTTGAGAGGAACATTTGACACCAACAGGACTTCATAGTCAACTAAGGCAACCTGTTTGTGGTGTCCTGCTGAGTGGTTTAATGCCTTGGCATGAGGACTGGGATGTTTACCTTGGAGTGTTACACGTTTATCCTTTTTTTCTGTGTGCTCCATTAAGTGCATCTTCAAGTTTACCCTGTCTTATACTTCTGCCCCAGCCCTGCCACACTAGGCAGAGGGGTAGGTGTGAGATCTGGCTGTTTGCTGTAGTGGTTCAGTAACCTAAATATTCTTGACCAATGTCTTCATTATCAGTGTGAGCTGATCCTCTGGTATTCCAGAGAAATCTAGCTACCACGGCAGGCCTTTCATATACCCACGTTGGGGCAGGAGTACTCAACAGGCCAGAAAGGGCCTAAGCCATTAGTCCCCCGATGCCAGACTTGTGACCCATACTGTGAAAGCAATCTCTGTTAGGAGGTTTGTCACGCTGAGGAGTGTCTGCTGCAGCTCTCCTAATGGAGAGAGGCTGGCACCATGCTGAGCACAGGACATGACTTGTGAGCCAGCTGCAGACCATGCCCTGGGGTCCCAATCAGCAGCTTTGGATGACATTTTGGGACGCCAGCACATCACTTGGTATCCTGGAGTTCTGACCCATCACTCCGATTTCAGCTCATTTCTATAATTAGGAAAAAAGAGGAAAACAGCAGATCAAAACCCATGTGTATTCCTTAAGAACCATTACTTTAGCGAGAGACTGGTAATGCGATAAGAGACTTCCTGAGCACTACAGAGATTTTTCTGTTAACAAGAACTTTATAAAATCTTCATTATCACCACCTGCTTACCAGGGGAGCTAACAATTTCACACCCTTTTTATTCTTAGCTGCACATTATACCCTCTTAACAACAATTTAAAAATAACTGCAGGAAGAACTGAGTCACGCATAATTTGAACAATTAGAAGTGACAAGCTGTTTTTCTCATCTAGTAAAATATGTCCATTTGGCATACTTTGCTGTCTAGCAGAGCTCTTTTATTCACACCACTCCAGTCTCTAAGGAAGACAAGCTATTATTATTATTGTTCCATTGAAGAAATGGACATCTGTACTTTCAACAGGATTAATATATTGAATGCACCAGAGTTATTTTATAGACCCTGAATTTGTTGTTATGAAGCAGACCCAGGAAACTGAAGACATGAGGTCAAGCCAAGCGAGTCCTTGTGAAAAGCCTCCCTCCTTGGTCCACAGAGTAAGCCAAACAAAATGAATCAGCCCTCCCAAGTGTAGCATCTCCTATTTATAAACTGAGCCTTGTACCGATATTCGCTCCTGAACTTAAAAAAGGATTAAAGGGTTTTGAGAAGAAAGCACACTCCCTATCAGAGGTGTCATAGCCATTCTCTAGAGAAAACAGGGGCCCCGAGTTGAGGATGTTTTGTACATGTTATACTAGCCAGACATACTTTTTCTTTACATCTGTGAACAGAAAAGTTCAGGTTTCTGGCTGAGCAACAAGCTTGACCTAAGAAGCAAACTGAGAGCTGGGACCCACAGAGGGCTTGCAAAGACCTGATGCCTGAGGGTGCTTAAAGCCTAACTCCTACAACTTTTGTCCTTGGAGACCTACCATAAGGCATAGCTTTAAACTTCTATATCACTTTCAGAGACAAGCCACTTGCATCTCATTTTAAAAGATATATATGTGCCTTAAAAGGTAGGTAAGTAGTTAGTGAATATTTCAGACTAATTTCATATCTAACTTCTATCAAGAACTGTCAAATTACTTAACGCTTTGAAAAATCCTAGAAAGAAGTTTTCTGAATGCATTTACATCTCTGGCCACTGGTACCCCATCAGTGAAATAAAAGCTATCATAATTGCCCATTTCCTTGGGGATAATGACAAGATCTTGCTAGGAAATAAAGAGCTCTGGAGAACCAGTGCTGCTAGAGAATGTTAAGTAGATATGAGGGTGGTGAGAGCATCCTGGTTTCTGATGTTGTGTCTCTTCTCATCGGGAAAAGAGGAGGCAGTGAGCTGAAGCACTTCTTTTTACTAGATTCTTATTTCTCATTTTTTCATGCTGGTTAACTTCTTGCCTTCACACATCTCTGACCCTCTTCACTCTGCCCTGTTCCTCCCACCTGCGACATACACAGTTTATCTCATCCCACCCTCTTGGATAGAAATGGAGCTTAATTATCCAGTGAGAGACAGTGTGACTCCTTTCTTCTATCTCTCTGAGCACTGACAGAGTGCTCATTATTACAACTACTTCAAATAGCATGCTAGGCATTTCAGGTGAAAAATGCTCTCTATTTGCTACCAGCAAATCCCATTCTTTTCTGCTTGATCCATTTTTTTTTTCTTCATCTGTTTTCTAGAAGCAAATCAAGCATGTTTTCATTGTGCACTCCATTAGCAGAAAAGCAATGCCTAATTCTTAAAAATATCATGTTGGTTTCCTGTGTGCTTCTGTGCCATTGAGGCTAAGTAATCCCTTGTGAAAAATCTAACCCTATTTGGATGGAACTCTAAGCTCAGAAGAAATCAGTAAGTGTCCGTTTGCTGGTGTGCCAAACAAATCTGGATAAAGCACATCAAAAAGATAAGGCTGATCCATTATTTCCATGGTCCCAAAGGGAGAAAGCTTAGTGCATTGCTGTTCTTCCTTGCGTAAACTGTAGTGACTACAGGACAGGGATCTGCCTGGTAGCCTGAGTTTTTCCCTTTCTACAAAGCATTAATCCTAATTCTTCACAGAGGAAATCTTTGTTCAGTAGTCCAACAAGTAATCCTTTAGTCCTTTCGTTCTGTAGTATAGCTGAACCCATGAACCACTGATGATGCTTCTCTCTCTCTGGAAACTGATAATCCTGATTAATTTGCAGGATTAGACTGCAGAGAATTCATTCCAACAATGACAATTTGTCCCCTCATCATCGAGTCAGATTTTTTTTCCCTGATATTAGGCATAGAATTCTGGTATTTTTAGCTATGAAAAATTGTATATAAACGCAGGTGAATTTGAAGTCAAGTGTTTGAGACACTCATAGGGAGAGGTGGGAAGGGGGACTGCAGGCTTTGCATCCAGAAGGAACTGGCTGCAGGAAAAAGGAAATGAAGGAGGTTGCATGATGTAGTTGAGGAATGGCAGAGATTTGGGAAGCAGTGGCTCGTAAAGCAGTGAGATTCTCAGTGTCGTCGCTGAACGGGAGTAGGAGGCAGCCCTACCTTGGGCAGCCGCACTGCAAACAGTTGTACCTACCTTGCCTCCAGCAAGGATTAGATGTTAACCGCCCTGTTATCATCACTGTTCACAGGAACGGTCAAGGGTTTGCCTCAGGAACACCCTTTTGGACAATAGTAGCCTTCCTGCCCTCTCTTCACTTGAAGCAAGTAGTAATTTACAGCTACATCAGCAACAGTCGCTGCAGCCCTCAGGCAACTGAATTACAACTGCAGCTAATGCACACAGGATTGAGCAAAAGTTACACCCTTTCACTATCACATAGATTCTACGAATGGCTTAAACTGGTGACAAACCCTACAGATTCCCGTGTGATATATTTCTAATCTTGGTAGCCTGCATAGGGCTGTGAAGTCAGTGTCTATTACTTATGTACTATACAAATTACTTATGATTTTGTGGGATAACATAAGCATGGAAACAATGGCACAAATTATCTCAGGTTCAGTTTTCACTGAATCCTAAGAGCTTATGCTGATGGACCTTGTGCTTGCTTCCTGATCCCTAATCAGGCAGCACATTCAGGGCTACATCCAGTGTAGGGCTGTCTGCTCTGAGCCATTAATTTGGGTCCCAAAAACGCAGGAGGGTGCCAAATTCACAAACCTGGAAAAGCTCACTCTACAGCTGTGTTATGAAACATCTGTGTTTTCTTTTTGTGTTGAGCTACAGTCTGGGGAATAAATTAAGAGTTGTTGGGTTTGTGGGGTTCTTTTTCCCTGTATAATGATTTTTTTTTTTGATGAACTGAATTTAAAAAATGGGAAATATTTGCCGTTATGTGAGGAATAATCTGTCCGGTAACAGCCTAGCAAAAGACAATCTGTTCGTGTCCATAATTCTCCTTTTCTGCAAACATTCACATCCACAGCCTCCTGTTTTCTTTTCTCTCACAAAACTTTTTAATGAAAATTATGACAGAAACAGTCCAGATTTTCAAAAGTAAAAATCTGCAGAACTTGGACACCCAGACTTCCCCTGGAGAAAGTATTTCCAGCTCAGAACAATCCCTGGAAGAGCAGGAGACCTGGTAATGGGGGATATGGAAAAGGCTGAAGATCTTATTTTTTTCTTTTCTTCTGTCTTCACAGTCAAAGTCTGCCTTCAGCCTCACAGAGCTGCGTGCCTTGTGGCAGAGTTTGAAGGAGACAAATATTGCTAATAGTAAGGGAAGATTAAGTCACAGCCTGTGTAAACGAATGCTTCAGCGTAAGCATGGGGACGTGTGTGAGTCCTTGGGATGTGATGGCATGGATCCAAGAGTTAGGAGGGAGCTGGCTGGTGTCATTGCAAGGCCACACTCTATCATATTTGAAAAATTATGGCAATTTGATGAGGTCCCCAAGGTCAAGAAGAAAGGCAAATATCACACCCACCAAATATCACACCCACCTCCAAGAAAGGCAAGAAGGAACGTATTTCTTATCGAGAAACTTGCTAGGAGCACAATTTGGTACTAATGAGGCTTCATTTGAAGAACTGTGTCCAGCTTACAGGAGGGCATCCAGCAGAGGACCACAAGACACAGGGCATGGGAGAAGACACTGAGACAACAAGGTTTATTTAGCCTGAAAAAGAGGAGGAGAATAAGAAAGCTTATTGCCATCTTCCACTGATAGGGAGGCTACAGAGCAAACAGAGCCAGATTCTTCTCAGACATTTACCAGGAAGGTACAAATGACAACATTTGCAGTTTGCAGTACGGCAAACTCTAACCAGATATAAGAAAAGGTCATCCTGAAAGTGACACTGCCCTGGAACAGGGCAGAGAGGCTGTGGAGTTCCAGTCCTGGACATTTTCAAAATTCAGCTGGTCAATGCCTTGAGCAACCCCACCCAGCTTTGAAGTTAGCCCTGCTGTGAGCAGGTAGCCTGTCAGGTGGCCTCAGGGATGCCTTCCAGCCTGAATTAGTCTGTGGGCCTGTGGCTCTTGTGTTGAAACTTGAGAGTCTTTCATGGGTTTTCTTTCCTATATGTATTCCCAAAAAGAGAAGAAGACAGTCAGGAAAGTATATGTAACTGTTAAATCACAAAAATTATTCCCTTACCCCATTAGAACAAACAAGGAAAGTAAATACATACTGAAATGGAACAAATTGTATATTTTGTCCTTAGCTTACTGTTGTCTGGAGTTAATGATTCCAGGTGAAGAAAATTGCTTTCGAGAAAAGTATGGAAGTTTTGCAAGGTACCTCATGGCTTTTTAATGGTAGCCTAAATTTACTTGCAACTACTGGAATTTCTTCCAGTCTGTCTGAATGCTTTCAAGTATAAGGAAGTCCAAATCAATGCTGCTGATGGCTCGGTCAGGAGATCGTGACTTCTGGCGTGTGGAATGCAGTCTCATCTGACACATCTGTGTGCTGGCCTTCTGCTGGGATCTTTTCTTGCAATCCCAACATTGCATTGCATCATCAGTCAAAGCTGTTCTCATTTAACTCCTAAATTTAACAAGTGTCTGAAACCTCCAAATCCACATAAAAGATGCTAACCTCTAAAGATTTTTCTGACATCTTCCTTTGATGCTGGAGCTCATTCATCTTTGCAGAATGAAAGTAAATATACTGAGGAGAATAAAATCAGCAGGATGGACAGACAAACACTTATTGATTAAAAACACTCTTTATGCATCATCAATTTGGTATGGACATTTACCAGCAAGCACAGTTTTACTTACATAGTGAGGCCAATACCAGTCTACAGGAAAGTCTTACGGAAAAACCATCTGGCTGCACAGCATTTCTATTGCTGTTATGCAGCACACAGTGAATTTCACCACCTTCAATTCCACTTTCAAATTTCCGTTCTGCAGGAATCTGTAGGAACATCTTGTGTGCATTCACCACCCACACAAACACATGCATACACAGGCACAGTGTAAAATAGTAAATTAATGGTTGTTATTCATATGCTGTTTGTTGGATAGTCACAGCCGAAGGTTTTCCAGATGAGATTACTAGCCTAGTTAAGACAGTGGCAGCACACGGGTATTCCCTCAGCTGACATTTGCACCAGTGCTAGTGCAGAAGTGAGAAGTGATCTCTCTAGAAACAGCTTGAGCACCTGAAAATGAAGTTAACTATTCGTTCTCTTCTGAAATGGGACCAAACTCCTTCCTGTGTCTGGGTGAGTTTTGCCTGTGTTCAGGCTTATCTTCCAGACTTGGGGTAAATGGTGAACTGCACTTGCAACAGGCATATTCCCAAGGGTTTTGAATGTCCAGTGTCACTCTCAGCTAGCACTCGGCAAAGCACAGTAATGGATTAGGACAGTCTCTTATGACAGGACAGATCTGTGTGATGGCCCAGGCAGGTCTATTTTTTGCACTTCTGTGGAGCTGTGCCATACACAGAATCCTTGCAGGAGCTAGCTCACCTCAGTGCCTTGGTGATGTCCAAACACCACCCTGCTTGCAAGGCTGATGTTTCCCAACTCCACATTTCCTCCTGTTGGCCAGATCCAAATCCAGTCCTCACTGAGCACCCTCAGCTCCCATGTCTTCCCATGAAAAAATATGCTCTCAAAATGTTGTCATTCATTCATGTCATGGGAAGAGCTGCTCCCATGCACCTCCCTTGAGAGCCTTACATTCACATTAAGTCATGCCGCGATTCATCTGGCCTAGCTGGTGTGCCTGATGTTATGATGCTGTGTGCTCCACCTTATATTAATACTCAGACTCTGAGTCCAGAAAAGCCCCTTTAGCAGCCTCATGGACTAATGATGATTCAGCTCTCTAATAAAAGGTTAATTCCTTTTTTTTTTTGTTCCTCTTATCTCTTGGCCCAGAAACAAGCTACAAACATTTTTTGCATCTAAAGCTGCCAAAACCCAGACGTCTTACACAAGAGCAGATGCTTAGAACTTTGTCCCTAGCTGGCTGGCAGTGCAATGCTAGAGCAGAGCCCAGTTTCCTCCCCTCCTGGCTGCAGCTCAGCTTAGATTACACAGACCCTTGAACCTGCAAGTTCCCACATGGCAGCGAGATCTCTGCTTTGGTTTCAATTGGATCATCAAAGTTTTAGTGACACCATTGCCATGCACCTCATCTGGGGATGCTCTGCAGGCCCTAAAAGAAAGCTGTTCAAGGGTGGATACTTGCATATGGGCACATCTGCCAACAGGACAGTTTCATGAATTTTAGGGCAGATGCTCCCTTCTGTAATTAACTTTATGCTACAAACAAGAGCTAAGAGTTGACTTGCAAGATCCTCGCTATCTCTGGTAGTTGCCTTGATATTAAATGTACCATAGCTTTAAAGTTCCCATTCTTTGTAATATTTTTTTTCCTTGACCTCTGATTTATAGAAAATATCATATCTTCCTTCTCTCCCACATACCTTCACATTATTTCTTAGCATTTATCAATATCAAACCTTTATGAACTTGTGCATGACTAGGTAACAGCATCATTACTCGTGAGTGTGAGCACAAGTCCTACACTGTACTTGTGCCTTGGTGTTTCAGCTGACAGCCTCCTGTGCATTGCACATGGACAATCTCTCCAGCCTTGCATTTTTTTCTCAATCAAAGGAACAACTGATTCTGTCTTCTACGCTACTGTATGCAGTTTAATAAAAAAAGGTAAGACATGAGCTTACAAAGTTGAGCATACAGATGTCGAAAGCAGTATTAAAGCCAAACATTCTATGTTTCAAGAAGCAGAAGCAATTTCTTGTGTTCAGTGGCATTCATACTTTGGGGTTCTTTCCAGATTGAACATTTGTTATTTGGCTACTGCATGAGTTGCCTATGCAATTTGCTTATCAACATTCTTACACAACTGCAGGAACTCTGCTACTCTTCTGTGTGGACCTTCTTGTGCTGTAACAGGGCAAAGGGAGCTGTACAGGACAGTACACCCAATATTCCTTGCATAAACCTGTGAGAACTTGAGCTCACAGTGAGCTTTTGTATCTTGAAACAAGCAAAAGCATCAGATCTCATGCATCATCCTTCTAAACTCTCCCCAGATTTCTGACATTATTTTGACTGATACCTCCTGTGGTTACTCTTTGCAACAGTCTCTTCTCAAGCACTGAATCTCCACCCTACCACTGACAGCAAGCCCCCTAATCAGGGAGATGGATGGGTGCAAGCATACTGTGCAAAACTCATCTCAGGATTGGAGCGGTAGTAAGAGGTGGATCATCTGAGTACTTTCACCCTAAGATGTATTCCTTATGAGGCATTGTGCTGTTTGAAGGCAGGAAACCCTTATGGCTTTTAATAAGGATGAAGCCATGTGTAGAATTATGCAGGGCTCAATAAAACTTGCTTTGAGAGTAAAGGAGGAAGGAAAAGAGGAAATGGTAGTCATCAAGGTGTGAGATGACAATAGACTAGTAAAGAACTTCAGCTGCATAAGTGGAGATACTTGTGAGAGGCTGCAAGAGATAGATTTAACCAGCCTAAGAAGATGAACAATCACATTGAATATCATGTCCAGAGTACAGGTATATATGATAAAATGGTATAAAAAATTTAGACAAAAGAGCCAATATTTTAGTTAGGACTAAATAAGGTTAAAATGACAGCTAGGCATCACTAGCAGAAGTTCTGTTAAAAAAACCCACCAAAATAAGATAAATCAGCAGAGATGCAATAACTTTTCCAGTCCTCTACACTCAAGTGGTCGCTTCCAGGGGGTGACGCATGTCTGCAGAAACTGCAAAGCAGTGTGGCAGTGACTTGTCTCCCTGAGTGTGTTTCACAACTAAATAAAAAGAGGCCATCAGTGATGATTCTGTAGATGTTGTTGCTTCTGTGACTAGATCTGCCTTTTGCTTCCCACTCATTCATAAACAAAACAAAACAAAACAAAACAGAACTAGGAAAATGCCAGCCAATATTGAGGGACAATTGGTGTTGCTGCATCAAGGATTCCTAAAAATTATGAATGTCTTCTTCTGAGTCTAAACCAATGACACTTTGTCAATTTGTTTGCAGTGCCAGTTGTGCCTGGCGCATTTGTGATAGCTCACCATTCATCCTGAGAAAATAGAAATACAGCTATTGAATAGAGGCCACTTAGAGAGGTTTGCTTTTCTTTTATGTTCACTGATGGAGAGCTGTTGTTCAGCTGTAGCAGGGTGCAGGTGTGTGCTCTCCTCATAAGCTCAGTTCATTGTGGTGGGCAAACTCCTGGTTAAGTGACACAGACCCCCAAATGCAACTGCAGACCATTCGCCCTTTCCCTCTGCTCTCCCCTTGCATTTTACCTACATCCTCATAACCTGCCGTGAGATGAGAACTGGTACTTACTGTATACCTGTATATGCTTTACTGATTTAAGCAGCAGAGAAAGTGCACATTATCACATCCTTTCTGAAGATCTGTTGCCAGTTTTCCTCCCATTATAGGACACATATTTGCTGGCTGTTGAATTGCAGACTCATTTGAAAGCAAGGGACTTTGTTCTTGTTGTTTAAAACTTTGTCTCTGAACACTTCTTCCCATTGAGGGAGTTAAAAAATCTGGTGCTCTTGCTCTGATGCATTTTGGGCCCACCATCAAACACCAGCTGTCAGTCCCCTTCTTTTTCTGAAAGCCCCTGAAAACTTTGCTTCTGGCAGTACCTCAGAATATGACTGCATAGTTGTTTCAGTTGACTCCCACTAGTCTTTCGTCCCTTTCCAGCACACTGCTTGTTTGGAGTTGAGAGTGTGATTTTGCTTTTCACTGCCTCATGTGTCAGTGTGCAAGCCTGAAGGGACCTTTTTATAATTGTAATAACGATTCTCAACAAAATCAATGGCACTTTCATTGCTGGTATGGAGCATCCATTTTGTTCTGCCCCCAAGGAACGGATGCCTTATTGCAGAAGATGTTACAACAGAGGCTGACAATCAGCAGTTACAGAGTAGAGCCACATCACAAGGAGGATCTGTCATGAGGCTGCCTTTAATAGGCCGCCAGAAGAATTTGGCTCACACTACACTGAATTCTCCTATCAACAAATTTGGCATCAAAGGAATTACAGTCTTCTAAATTTTCTGAGTTTGCCTGAACTTCACTGATCTGGTGACCTCTGCCCTCGTAGCAGCCTTGCTATGAGCTGGAAAGTTGGAAAAGAGTTACTGTTCCAATTTGATAAGGGAAAAGGAATTTCTCAAGCAAATGCCTACCCAAGATGTCACATCAATATTAGGACTGGAATTGCTGAACTACATTTTTAGAGAGTTGACTTGGCTCACAGTAGATACCTATAGATTCAACAACAGATGCCAGAGGATTTTGCTCCTGCACCATTGCATGGGAGCACATCCCAGCTGTGCTCTCACCCACGCTCCTGGGTGTCTTTCCCATGAACACAGGGACAACAGGAAGAGAAAGATAGAGGAGCGAGCCTGATGCATGCTCAAGCTTTACTCTGCTGAAAGAGTTAGGCCTTGGACCTAGCTAGGACCTATCCCAGCTGTAGGAATATGAATGTGTTTTCCAGAAGCACAGAGGCAGATCGAGGTGCTGTGGGATGTTATGACTATGCTAAGTGCTGTTCCTTCTTCCCTCTGCCACTTTTTTCTGCCCCTGAAAAGGGTGCACCAGTTGTGCTGATAGAGCTGCTTGTGTGGTCACTGTGTGAACCAGATTGGGAATTTTCCATCTGAAAAATAATTTCCTTTTTGTTATTTTCTGACTGGAGAGGTTGCGCAAAACTGTTTACAGCACAGCTGCACTACTGAGGGATAGTGTGCCACTGGACAGGGTGTAAATGAGAGGAGGCATCTCTGGGGAGGAGTCTGCAAGGAGAGGAAGGAGATGATACTTTAAACCAGAATAGCTGTGAAACTCTTTGTAATGTGAACTACAGCTGAAGTCAGTTAGTTCATCTTCTTGGGCTCTTTGTGGTCACTAGGGAAAGATAAGCTCTTTCAGAGTGATGGAGAGCAGAAGTCCTTATCTCCATTGATTATAGAGGGACCTCAGACAGCGAAGTGCTTAATGTTACAAATACCCCCAAAACAAGCAGTGAAGCCAAGCTTCCAGCATCTCAAGCAATTTTCCTCTTGCTGTCTTCATATTAAGGAAACAACTTTCCTTCTTGTGCCAAGAGTCTGCCAAAATAGCAGAACTATGTTCCTGAGTGCAAAGTTACTTTCAAATCTGATCAGCCAACAAACAGGAATCTGAATCCTAACTTCACCTACCAGTCCTGGCAGTCCTCATCTCCAGGATTTTTTTATTTTCAGATATTATACGGTGCTTAAGATAGGTGTCTATCCGCATCCCTACCTAATAGAGATAACCTTTTAAAGTCTGCCTTGGCTTCTTTTTTTCTTCCTCTGAGTATGCCTTTCTTAATCAGTGAGCCACATTTCACCTTTGAGGTTGTTTACCCAGCTCCCACTCCACTCTCCAAAATGCTCCTTCATTCATTCAAACTGAATCTGGGCTGAAAGGGGGGGAAACTGCACTTTTCATCTTCTAGTTGAGCTGGAGCAAGGAAGCTGCAGTTGCCTGTCCATCAGTACCAGTTTCTGTGCTGTGCAGGATCGTGTGGGCAGCGCACATTTGATATGGATAAATTATGAGTTCAGGATACTATTTTGGGCAGATTAGTTGTAGAAGAGCAGATCTTACCTGCTAAGCTACTCCTTCAAAACATTTTGAACATCCTCGAGCCAGAAAAGAGAGTGAGATTAGTTCAGTGCCTCACATTCCAAGCCCACAGTGGTTTTAGGTCCATGACTACGTACCCTAAAAGTGGCATTACCATAACAGGAAAGCCCAGCCTGAGAAGTGCCTGCCAGCAATGCAAGCATCCTGTATTTTCTCTTGTGAGGATGGCATTTATTCTGACTCTGGTCCAGCCATATCAGAATTTGCAGTGCTTATTTATATAAGCTCAAAAAAGACCACCCAGCTATTGCAACCACACAGTTGTCAGCAACCATCACCCAAGCAAAACAATACTGCATGTTAATTGACCATGGAATAGCATGCTGGGACTTTGTCTTTCCTTGTTTTGCTCATTCTCCCTGTGAATTACAGACCAAAAATCTACCATACTGTAGGTCTGTTTTTTCATTTTTCGGCTGACAGACCTGTAAGTCACTTCACACACACTGTATCAAACATGGTTATAGCACAAATAAGATTGCGCATTTATTTTAGTTAAGTTATTCTATAGATGTAGATTATGCAATAGCTGTACTAAGATACCTGGTTAAAATGTGCTACATAAAAGTATTTCATGAAAGACCAAGCTACGTCTTAACCCTATCAAGAACTAATCAGATCCCACATGAAGATACAGTTTCCTGACATACATAAGAATTAAAGCATGTATCTTTCAAAGATTTTGCAGTTTTGAACTGAAGTTATGATGATGTTGTGTCTTATATCATTCCAACCTCCAGTACTGGCAAATGTATTTTTAGTTTATATCTGTTTTCTGTGGCATACATCCAGAGAAAAGAAGACATAAGGCAATGTCAGAATGTCCTTATGCAGAATTGCAGCGTTTAACTAAATCTCTGCAGCATCACAGTATTTGTCAAAATGATACACCTTTTTGTTTAGAGCTTGCTATTCCCTTCCCACTCTCATGCCCAGATAAAATTAGTTAATTTTTCTTGCATTCTACTTCAGCCCATGTGTAATGAAACCCTCCAAACCCTCCACGTAAAACCGTGAGCAAAGTCATTCCTCTTATAAGAAAATGCAAGATTATTCTCAACCTGGTAGTGGGAGTTTAGGCTATTTATTTATAGTCATTCAAAAATAAGTAATTAACAGCATGTAAGAGATCCTTGACAGGTCTTTGCCTCCTTCTTACAAATTTGCACCTGCTGACAAGATGAACATTAGCAATTTCCTTCCAGCTTTTCCTCTTGTAGTAGGAAGAAACAGGAGCAGAGAGACCATCATAGAGCAGGATAAGCACGCTGGTGACAGAGTGCTGGATCATCTTGACCTGTACCAGGTAGAAATGGACCTGCCATGTCACAGTTTGGGGATCACCATCCCCACACCTCCGCAGACTGGTCCCTCTCTCATGCTGACACTCATGGCCAAGCCATGAGCTAGGCCACTGAATGGAAATGAGTTGCAAATGGGTGCATCCCTCCCTTCCTGCAGAGAGCACTTTTTACAGAGGTGCTCTTCAGTGCTGTGGTTCCCAGCACAACCCCATGAACAGCTGTGGAGAGGTTGGTATGAAGGAGCATCAGGAGATGGAAGGGATCAGGGCAGGAGCACCCCAGGCAGTTGGGTTCGTTGCTGCAGCGCCCGTACTGTGGCAGTGCAGCCTGGGCAGATGGTGCCACTGGAACAACACCCAGTCCCAGCTGAAGGTGGGGTCAGTGCTGAGTTACTGGCTGGCCATGCTGACTCAGGGGAGATAAGGAAAAGATGTGGGCTATTCCTGTGATAGTGAGACTGTCTGTCAGACAAAGGTCCTGAGGGAAAAACATGCCTCATTTTAAGGGCTGTACCATGATAGAGAGTTGTGTTGCAGTAGTGCTAACAACAGTGTCCCATTTTGCCAAACAGCTATAGGCAGAGAATAAGGTGGATCCTGTTTCAAATGCTTTAAAAGTCTGCAGGAAATGATGGAAAATACTGCATTTGCCCTTAGTTCTCCCTGTATGTCAGAGAGGTGCATAACAGCTCGGTTTTCCCATTTCAGAATTTTCCCCGTTCCCATCGCTTGGCTGTGGGAAGTCTCTGCTTCTACTGGCGTGCCCTATTATTCCCAGTGGTGTTGGCACAGAAAAAGCCAAATGCCCCTAGCATCTGACTAAGATCTACTAATTACCAAACATGGAGTTTGGAAAGACCTTTCCCTTGGATCAACCTGCCAAGAACTATCTATCTATCTATCTATCTATCTACCTACCTACCTATCTTGTCTTCTCCTGTAATGTAGGGCCACACTCCTAAATCTTCTACATATTGTTTATCTAATATATCCTTTATAGGGCAATGATGCAGGGCACTAGTAACTCTCTTTGATACCCTGCTGTCTGCCTATGGCACAGTTTGTGTTGTAGTCTTCCCCACAGAAGTTTGTTGTGCAGTATGGTAGAACCATCTGTGGTCTGAGGTGGGGTGCGGAGCAGATGGCATGTGGAGTTTTTTGGAGCAGCATTGTTTGGGGCTACAGAAGTACCAAACCAAGGTTGTTATCCACAAATGAGGCCTTTTTTGCACGTTAAATGGAATAACAGAGTCCATCAACTTTTCCCCTTGTGGTTTTTCTCTTACATACTTAGCCCTTCACAATACATAAGGGATATCTTGGGTTCCCGAAACTTGATTGCTGTTTTACCTTGTGGAATGACAAAAAACATTTCATGATTAGCACTTTTTCCTGGCTGCCTAAAATGATCTTTTTCTTCAGGACCTCCATTAATATCCCTTTGGAGATTCCACTGGCACTCCCATAACTCACTGTTAGACTTTCCCTTCCATGCCTCAGTGTCCTGGCACTGGTGCCCACATGACTTGCTCATGGGTTGGTCTATTGACTACATTGCCCCATACCACATTGCTTTTCTATACTCATGGTGTTTATATTGTGGATAGGAGTAAAATCACTGCCTGCCCCAACCTAAATACGTCTGTCAGTCTTCCCAGGTCCCTCTGAAAATGAATCCTTTAGAATTAGCCATAAACTGAAGCACAGCTTCATCCCAGTGCAGACACCCACACATCTGCTATCCCCATGGCCTCTTCTGGCTGCCAGACCTAAACCAGAAACCAAGCAGTCGTGTTAGCACGGTCCTGCCCCTGAGCACACGAGCCTTGCTGAGAGCAGAGCATCTGAGCTCAGATGTGAGTACCACGCTAAGGCTGTGACCTCTGTGCCAGAACTGGCTTGTGTCCTGGAAGCTTGGGAAGCAGGCGGAGCAGCCCTGGGACCACCTGCACCTGCCTGTCTAGAGACACCCTCATCACTGCAAGTGGGCAAGGGCTGAATCCTCGAAGCACAGTGCTGCTTCCAATGTTCAGCTGCCCTGACACTGGGAGCCACTCCCAGCCCCAGGTCCCCAAGTCCAGTGCAACTAGAGAGTAAAGAACCTGAAAACATTACTTCTGGGAATCATATCCTAAAGAGGTAGAAACTCAAAGTTTACATCTAATGGTGTAAAAAGGAATGTAGTTTAAGCAAGAGAAGGAATATAGCCTAGTAATGGATTTTGTCTTCAATCTAAAGCATATAAGTTATGTTATTTCTGTTAAACAAAAAGATTGGCATAATTGAAGAGTCCTCTGCTAAACATCTTCAAGTGCTTTCATTGCTACAGTGTAGTTAGGCAAAAAGTTTCTCTGTGGATCTGGAATCACTGTACAAGCCTTATTCATTACCTGTGCAACTTGGCAGCAGTAGAGAAGCCCATTGCAGCATCAGTGGTGAAATGCTTGCTTACTTACGTGGAAAATTATTAGCATAGTTTTCTTGTTACCTAACAGCAGTCTGAATTCCTGAAAGGGATAAAGAAGGATGATCATCTTCATTCTTTCCAGCTGCACCAAATAAACAGCATTCCTCTTCCATGTTTGTTATTGCTTACAGGCAGAGACCCATTTCCTTCTCCAGCTTTGATGCTTATGAAAAATTGGAAATTGTAGGGACACACCCTGCAGCTGCCTTTAGCCAACAAAGGGTTAATTGCAATTGACCTGACATTTGGCACTCAAGAGAAGGATGATAAAACCTTATCTACACTGAAGCAAAAAAAATCTCACCAGGATAACAAGCATTGCATTGAGGAAAACGCAGTTCGATGAGCAAGGGCTTCTTAGTAATAGGAAGCTTTGCAGTTTACTGTATTTGTATAGTCAAGGCGAGCAACCTTTCCCCACACTTTATCACAAATACAAAGATATCAACTGAAAGTGCTGCACAGTTAATTTTGGCTTGAGAAGCAATAAAGTTTATATTAGTGTCAGGCAGCTTTATTTAGGGCATAAGCATTTGTCTGGTAAAAAACAATATATTGCATGTCTGGTTAAAGTATTCATAACCTGTCTAGGGTAGACTAAAATTTCTAAATGTTAATCCAGAAAATTGGGAATCTGTACTGGTGTAAGCTCCCTATTTACACTTGTGCAGTGCATCTGTAATTACAATGTGTAAATTGCCTTAAGGGTGTAGTGATGTTAATAACATAGAGACATTTGTGGAACAAAGCCCTTCCAGACTGAGATGCTGGAATGACTTGAACCTCAAGGTATGCGATTGGGTTGAATACCTGCTTTACCTTCTGTAAGTTGCAAATTTATGAAAACAGCCGTTGGAAACAAACTCAGAACTGAAATGAAGAGCCTGGCTACTCAGGCCTTTGTGCCTTATAGATGGAATAATCTGAGATGAGCCTGAATAACATCTGCCTTTGCTCACTCAGATGGGTGCAGATACACCCCACAGCCTCATGTCATTTCAGCTCATCCATTTTTTGAGCTGCTGATCTCTTTGAAGTGATAATACTTCTATGGGCCCTGTGTCTCCAGAAGCAAAGGTACTATACCAACTTCAAGAATTTAACTCCTGACACTCCAGATAGAGAGAGTAAAATAATCCATAGAGTCTGTTCTGTAGGCTTTAGCTCCATAGGAACAACTGGGTTAAGAAGGGTGTTGAGTCAAAGAGAAAAGGTGGGGAAAATACCCATCTCCTCCTGAGTTTTGTCTGCCATATTCATCTGTTCTCAAATTTTCCAGTGAATGGCTTACATTTTCCTTCCTCTCAGAAGAGTTGTTTTCCTCAATTTGCAGTCATATAATATTCCTATGCTGTCTTCAAGGACTAACATAAGGAAAGTATTTAATCTATTTTACCTAAGGCGAGTACTAAGGCTATTAAACAAACTGCTATGATTTAAAAGGTGACAGTAACAGCTTTCTATCACATGATATAAATTGAACTAAGTTAGGTTACTTTGGCTGCATATGCTCTTACAGTGCAAACACAAACCTGCAGTAGTAGAGGAAAAATATGCTTTAGCCTTTCCTTTCAACATTTAAATTAATTTTGTCCATGAATATAATTATACCAGGATAGTTATACTGACAGTCTTCCTAATGCAGACGTACCTAATGTGTATGAACTAATTAGCTGATTTAAATAAACTGGAAAACCCAAAGGATTAATTTTCTTTTTTTTTATTTCTTCCCCTGATTTTTCTAATTCTGTTTTAATTGCATCTGTATGAGCAGATTTCATCTTCCGTTCTTTCTTCTGGGCTTGCGTACCTTCTCTTTTGCTTTCCATGAAAATTCTCACTAGCAGATTCAAGTAGTTTAATGGAAACAGAGTAAATTTGTAGCAAATATCAGATAAAAAATTAATATAGATCTTGAAAATGTAACTCTCCATTCCCAGAACAACTGCACTGAAAAAAAGGAAATGAAAAAACCCAAACATATCAAATAACTGGAAGGTTTCATGAAACCCATCTCAAAAGTAGCAGCCAGGTACCTGTAAAACACATTTTGGCTGGGGAATACAAAGCAGTACTCATGGTACATCAGGGCTGGACACAGAGAATGAGGGACTGCTTTGACATCGCTTCTTCCCATCCCCTGGTCCAGAGTGACCTCTCCAGTGGCCTGTACCCTTGGAGGAAGAGGGGGAGGGAACAAAGTGGGGTAATAGAAATCTTGGGTCAAACCTAAACAATGACGTTTTCATGCTCTGAATATTTGCTTTCTTATTCCCATCTCTCTTAAGTAAATCACAATCTGAAGTGCCCTGCAGATTTCTGTGGGTTTACTTTTATCATCTGGATAGGGAAGGAAAGGGGCATGATTCCTCACCAGTATGTGCTGTGCCAGCAGATATCCATGGGGGTGACTCAATTATTTCCCAAACAAAGTGCCTGTGTCAGTGCAGTTTATAGGTGGTTCATAATACATGAATGTATGACCGTTCTACTGCTCTAAACATGTCCTCACTAGGCGTTTAGTATGGGATATGGATGCCTTGTGCCCTAAGTAACACCTACAGTAATGCAGTCTGAAAGCTATTTGCCAGATTCAGGCAGAAGCTGATTTCGGTCTAAGATCCCACTGCTGCTGAAAGCAGAGGGTAGCCCCACCTCTGCCCATTCTATGGGCCACAGAGATGCTCACAAGGGGATGCTCGCATGAGAACTGCTCCTGCTCAAAATGGGTTTTATCAATAAAAAGCTTTTGTTTCTTCTCCTTCAGCTGATTGGCCTGGCTGTCTGTGTGGATACAGCACACAGTGTGTAGTGGCAGCACATAGGAAGGGACAGAACTGCATGAAGTGCAGCATTAAATCAAATTAAGATAATTGGGGAAGTAAAACTTAAGTCAACAAATAATGTTAATCGGTGAATGAATATGAGCAAATTCTTTTCTATTCATGACAACTATCCACGCAGAAAGACAAAAATGTGTCAGACAGATATGTCAGTTACAGCAAGGAATTGGTTCAGTTCTAGTTAATTCAGAGTAAGAAAGGAGTGATAAGACACATTAACCCTTGAATTAATGAGCAGAATGTTTCAATTTTAGTTTGGTTGGAGCAGAAACAGAAACGCTTAAGCTGCTTTTTTTTTTTTAATACAGCCCAAGATGTGGGCTGTAACAAAGCATCAGAAAGGTTGCAATTGATTTGGAGCATATGGCAAAACTCTTTGTCAAGGAAAAGAGGGGGGGAAAAGTTTTGTTTGCTGGAAGAAAAAGAAATGAGAAGACCAAAGCAATTCAATCTGCTGAGTGTGAAATGCATTAGGATAGGAGTGTTGCACAGCTGAATGCTGTGTTGTCACTGCCAGACACTTCTCTGCTGGCTCCTGATCCTGGAGCTCTGAAAGAGGTCTGGCAGTTCCAGCCCCATCTCGGTCACTGCCACAGCCCAGAGCTGTGGGGACAGGAGCATATCGACCCAGCCCAGCATACACAGAGAGGGGCAGAAGGAGGGTTTGTAGGCATTTTGAAACAAAAGGAAAAAAGCTTTTTCCTTTTGGAAATACAGGCAATGTATACCTTATTCAGATATGGATGGCATTCACATCTGGAAACTACACATTTGTAGTAAAAAATCCAAAGTTTCTCCTGTGTTCCCAGATTCCTGCATTCCTAGCACTGCCTCTGCCGCTGTGGAGTTCTTAGCAGTCCCCTTCTCCACACACTGCCATCACTTCAGGAATCAAGTTAGCTGCGGTAGGAAACGAAGACCTGCTTTGTTTTAACTCCTGCCATCTACCAGAGCATGCCTAGTATAATCACAGGCTCTGTCTTGCTTCTAGTCAAAAAAGCTAATTGACCTCTTTTCTCTGTTTTGGAAGTGAAGACGGATCTGAGAGAGATCTAAAAGTGAAAGCTACTCTGTAAAGCATTCTAAGACTGCCACATGGAATTTACACTGCAGTTTTTAATTTATCTCACAAATCACTGTGCTTTGTGAGATAAAATTTGCTCGCAAGTGAAGCCACAGAGATGAAGCCACTGACTACAGAACCCAAAGCAAGCCTGCAAATTTTATTGCTCTCAGTGGACTGCTTTCAACTTCAGCTCAGTGGGGATGTATCGAGTCCAAACTCATGCTGTCATTTAGGCTTTGTGCTCTGTGATCAAACATGTGCTATTAGTGGAAGGTGCACTGAAGGTCCTTCTCAGTTTAGGTGTGCCTACATTGCACACACAAAACAGATACAATTAATTTCTATATCGCTGAAGTTACAACTCAACAATGGATGTGTTGATCATGGTGCCATGAGAGGTAGGTCATAACTTGGGAATCAGTGCATGGTCTAACAAAATAGCACAGGAGGAAGCCTGAAGGAAGAGGGACAGATGTCAGCCACAGTTTGTGAAGGGATGCCGCCATGAGATGTTAGGAAGCCCTCATTTATTCCCTTTGGACTCTTTCATGACAGCTTTGTGCTCCAGCTAATGGGTTGGAAAATTGTTACTGTGGGCCTTTTGATGTTTGAAGCTCTCTTTGTCCACTTCATTCACAAAAGACTGAATGTTCCTTTGGATTTAAATGTTTCTTTGGATTTAAATGTTTGGTGCTGGAAAGTGTTAGATAAAATGTTTTGAGGAGTCCATGCTTATAAATTAGTAGATATTTATAACAGAAGAGATTGTAACAATTCCCTTGTTGAAATTCTGTAAAATCCCGCTGAGAAATTTCATCTTAGCACAATCAATTTACCTCCTACTTAAGCCTATGAAACTCTTTCTAGAATGTAATGATACATTATAAAAATGTATTCAGAAAAGAGAAGTTTCAATTTTCCTCAGTGCAGATCCAATCTGGTAGTGAATTATTTCAGCAGAACAATAGCTCCTTAGCTTAGCTGGGGAGCAAAGAGGAAGACAGGTAATATAATCCAAAACAGCCAAACAGACAATTTTTTTTTTCATCTTCTTCCTTTCTTTTTTTTTCCAGTCTGACTGAACAAAATCTGGACCAATCCATCTTTGAAAAAAGTTTTGTATTGCCTGGCATCCAGATACATCCCAGATCTCAGATGAAAAGCTTACAGGAGTCAAGCAGGCTCTTAATGTCCTCCACTTACCATGGAGAAAGTTGGGAAAACAGCTGTACTTTCTGTTTTGATACTAGCAGAAGGGTCCTTAAAATGAAGTCCTTAGTCAGCCTTTATGATATCAAGATATATTTTAGATAGTTAACATGGAATGAGAACTTAATAATTTGAAGCGCTTCATTTGCTGACCAACTCTATGCAGTGCTTTAAAATGTAATTGTCCTTTGAAACATAATAAATAGGAAAGAAATTGTGAGTTCTGATAACCCTGTAGTGTGTTCAGAGTTTCCTTGAATGGTTTCAGTGTCTGAAGGGGTCTGTTGTGGTTGTTACTTCTTTACTGTATTGGAGAGGGAGTGGGCAAAGAAGCAAAGTCGTGTGGACATGCACGTATTTCTTTTCTCACCATATGCTTAATTTGTTTAGTCCTTTTCTTCAGTGAATCTCATAGTACCATGCCAGGACTAACCCATTCCATGTCTCTGACTGAGATGGACCCTCGGTGGCAGAGGAGAGGAGAATGTAAATGTAGGGCAGTGCTTTCAGGAGTTCACCCGAGGAGCTCGGCAAGGGGGTCATCCAAGGATGCTCGGAATTAATAACAGACCAGAGAACAAAGCCCTGGAGGCCTAGCTCCTGGTCTTTTGCTCTAATCTCCGATGCCTTGAAGTGGCTACCTGAAAACAGAGGCTAGATAAGATTGAGAATAAAAGCAGGTATTTATTGAGGGCCTTCAATAGGAACACCTTGGGAGTCAAAAAGCCTCCAAGGGGCTACACCCACGATGGCCCGATGGATGATGGACGCTGGGTCACGGGTTTTTCACACTTTTATAAGTTTGGTCCATTTGCATATCAGGGTTAATTCTCCAATTACAGTTTCAGGTAATGATGTAATTACCCCAAGTTTGTTCCACCTCACCAGAGGTTCAGTTTACATATTTTGGGGCCTGGGACAACGAGGCCTTGAGTCCAGGCCCAGAGGGGGTTTGTTATGTCTAACGGTAGCTAACAAGCTATGTGGAGTTTTAGAGTTATGCACTAAACCAGTACAGGGTCTGAAAATACAAAAGCCAAATCCTAAGGCATCGCCTCAAACTTATATATTTACTGAGAACATATTTCTATTACTTCCTTAGCAATTTCCACGTGATAATCTTAGTTTTGCTCCCCCTGTTTGTTACGGGCCCACAAAAGCTAGAAGACAAATGCAGACTTAAATGTTAAGTGCTAATGATAAACTGAAACGCCAGGAGCCCAGCTCAGGAGGGGTATTACTGTCACATAGCAGACTCAGCTTGGAAATGACAATGCTGGTTAGTGCCCTTTAATGGTAGGTACTTCTCAATACTGCCTGCATCCTGACAGACGGAAATAAATAAATACAAGCCGTTTCTAAACTTATTTGGTATCTTAATTGTTCAAGAGGCTGACACCTGCTATAGTAAATAACCAATGTGACCACTGGGAAAATACCGTGTCTGTTTGCTTTTATGTATTTATAGAGCACATTTATACCCCAGTGGTATGCAAATATCTGGTTGCATCACGTTGCCTATAACTTCATTTATGACACACATTGCTCACAACAGCCTGACTCTGGTAGATCATTCAGCTGAGCAAACTGTCCTGCTCACAGTGACTCATTAGAAAGAGGCCTACAGAAGCAGCCAGGTGATGGATACACAGCAGAATGTGAGGCTATTTTTATTTTTCTGAGCAGTTGACTTCACTTATTGCTGTAGCTCACAGAATTTCCAAATTGCTCACTGATATACTACAGAGGAAACCAAAACTACCACTGCTGTGATTTAAAAGCAATTTCTGCTAAAGCAGGGTGAACTCTAAAATAGTGGACTGTCATAAATGAGGTACATTTAATCCTCTTTCGTATTTCATCCTCTTTTGAATCATGAAACACATAAAAAATCATTTTTATATAAAACTGATGCACACTTTCATGAGACAAATGATTGAACACTTTTCCAGGCAATAGTGCTGAGAAATAGTTTGCCATAGAGGTCTTGGGGATTAGGTATTTTCATTAAAAAAATAATAGCAGAAAAAGAATATCTCTTAGCTTCAAACCTTGTTAATTAGAATTCCTGTGTACATCTAGTTCAAAGGGTGTTCTGAGTTCCTCCTTTTAATCCTTGCAATCACAAGGACGAACCTTTGATGATGTAACATCTCCCATCTCAGCTTTCTGCCTCATTTTAGTACTTCTAGAGTGGGAGACGGCTCCCACGTTGGGGATGTTCCTAAATTCATTGACAGATCTTACAGTCACTGAGAAAAAGCATCATTAATGCAGAGTTAAAACTGTCCGCTGGTATTTCATGCCCTTGAAGTCAGCTTCCGGTCTAGCACCTACATCTGAAAATATGGGAAATAAAGGATTAAAGGACATATCTGTGAAACCTTGACACTTGCCCTTCCCTGTCAATAGCACTGGAATGATGTGCAAATCATCCAGCTACCTTGCCTGTGTAAGGCGTGATTAGCCAGAAGGATTAGTCACAGCAGTTCAGCAAAGCCGTGATTCATGTTAAAAGCTGATCTGGATGGACCATTACCACCTGTGAATGGAGGAAAAAATTCCTTGCCAGGCCCCTCATTTGATCAAAAGAGGGCTTCCTATAGCTTCGAGAGCTCCTACACACCTCATTTAAGCACTACATTGAATCGGTCCCATAAGTAAGGATGCCAGCAGCTCTCTGTGCATAGGCTTAATGGCAGGTGAGTGTAGGGTTGGATGTGTCAAATGCATGAAGGCAGAGAGACTACAAAAGAGGAGCAAAGGGCTTATCAAATGTGAGAGATCTGGTGTTCTGGGGGTGAGGTGCGTCAGGAATTTGGCTGCAGGGCAGGTGTAGCCACCCCCCTGCAGAGTTCAAAGCCACCCTTCGGTATGGGAGCGATTCCCGCAGCCGGGGTGCACCAGCCAGGCAGGGTAAAGGTTGCCTGAACATGTACTTTAATTCTTCCTTTCTAGTGTTCAGAAACTTGTATTTTTCTGACTTGATTCTTTCTAAAAACGCACGGGACTTCACCAGATAATCTTAGCTATGCTTCGAGAAAACTATTTCAAGCTTAATTTTCTATCCTTACTCCTTTTCTCTAAGGGAAGAGAGAAACACTATTGACAAGGGTTATACATCCTTTAGGAAGCCACAGCTATCACAGTTTGGCAGGAGAGACGCTATGGCAACTAGTTAAATATAAAGGAGGCTACATGATCTCCAAGCGATTCTTCTGTTATTTATAGAAATGGGGGCTAAAATATCTGGGGTTGCTGATACGATTCTCTTAAAGAAACAGTGACATGCACTAGATGGGATAACTATTGTATGACTTGAAAACCTGGAGCTGCACCCTGCAAAAACAACCCGTGCAACTGCATCCCTAGTTCAAATAAGACTGTGGCCCCCCAGATCTTCTCTGTTTGTCTGGGTTTCAGGGCTCCTGTCAGGGACAGGCAGAACTGATAAGAGTTTCCATCCAGGTATGTATCAAAGAGGTCTGTACTGTCCACCAGTAGCTCAGATGAAGAATACAAATGGAACAGCTTTAAAATGTTATTCCCATACACCTAATCCTAGTCTTCTCTCTCTCTCCACGCACTTCTTTTCTGCCTGTGCTATTCTGGTCTTCCACTTTCTTCCCATTTATGTCCTTAGTCACATGCTTCATCCCCTTCATTCCAGCTACACTTAAATCCTCTCTTTCCTTCAAGCCCTAAAATCTTGTACTTTTCCCATTTGATACAATGTCTCTGTAGTGGTTGGAGAATTAGACCATGTGAAATAAGATAGCGCACTGATTTTTAGTGTATCCAAGCCTCCCCAGAAGTAGGAATTTTGTCTTGGGCACCCAGCACGCTGGTGCTGCTCTACTACTACTGCAATGTCACTGTGATTTCCAATAATAACAAGAATGATCACCTTGTTTTTCCAGAACTTGAAGGCTAAATGTCCTAATTTTATGGTGGCAGAAAGAGAGAATATTTTTAAGATTTATCTGGAGGAATAAAGTGAATAGCAGAAAATGATGCTACAAAAGAGCTTAATTGAAGTAGGGTACTAGAAACAACAGGATAAAACTGATCTTATATAAATGATAGATAAATAGTATCTGAGGGTCACTTAAGTTCAACTTCAAAATTAGGGGTGATGCAGGGCCTTATTAGATCAAACAGTTAATTTTTCAGAAATTGTGACCTTTACCCAGCTGGATTTTGAAAAAGAATACTTGACTGTGCAGAAGTTTATTAGAGTTGGTTAATTATCTTCTAGTACACTTGTAGAATATGATAAGCATGTGAATTTAAGGCACCTCTATAAAATGGATGACTGCTACTAAAGAAAAGTTCAGTGACTTCCTCTAAATGAACAGTAAGGGCAAGCCAATGGCCTCTCTGCCATGAACAAAGTCTCTCTGTCACCTTTCTGTTTTCTTTTCCATCATGAAACACCTCACCTTCTCTCTGTTTATAATAGTGGTGCCTCTCCTACCACACCTCTCCCAGAAGCTTGTTTCTATAACAGAAGCTACCAAATACAAGCTTGTAAAATGGTAGAAAAGTACTTGGATATTCTCTTTCTCTTAACTGTCCAGCTGTTGTTCTACTCTTCCCTGCCCTCCATTTACTTTGTCTCCTTCACCAGTTGTCTGATGTCTAACACTTTAGGTGTAGCCCTTGCAGACACACAGCTGCACCTGATCTCCTCTGGGGACATAAACACATCTACTGAATGATGGGTGTTATTTATAATAGTGAACTTGGAAACTGTGCCTGGTAAGGGTGCAAAAGAAAACAAGCACTCATACAGATCCTAATGTTCTGCTGAGCTTTTGTCAGTCGCCTGTGAAATGGCTGTTCCTGACAAAGCCTGAACCAACCTGAGGGTGTTGTGGGTCAGATCTGTAGTTTATGTGTGAAGGTGTGTGAGATTACTGGGACTCAAATTCTAGCAGATAATCAGGATGGTCAGAATGGAAAAGCTCAGGCAAGCACAACTCAAGAGTGAGGATTCTTATTCCCAGTAAAGCTCAGAGAATTTACTTCTGATTTTTTAAGTGTGTTCCCAGCAGCAGATAAACAGCTGCAACATGGCAATGCCTGGACAAATGAAAAAGCCTCACCCAAGGCAGAGGTTGTTCACAGTCGTTTCTCCCTATGCTTGTGAGTAGTTCTTGTAACTTGACTTAACAACTTGTAACTTGACTATCACTTCTGTATTAGACCTTTGTTCCCATCCCATCTCCACACTTCAGTTTAAGCTCACAGCACTCCTGTAGGACACACCAACAACCTTCTTCCTTTTGCAAAGGAGGAAACAAGGTATTGAGACATCATTTGCACATAGCTTTAATGTGCAAGTAATAATAACATGAATTAGGGTTTTCTAAATCCATGATCGCTAGTCCAGCTGTTTCTTCCACAGTGACTTCTGCTTCCCCTGTTGGTTAAGTGCTGTATCTTCCCTGGGTTTTAAAGTCCTTCCTAGACAGCCTATATCAAAGCCGGGTTGGGGGCAGCTGAAATACGGTGTCTGGTTTCTGAGCTGTCTCAGAAGACCTTCTCTAAAAAGGTTCAGAGAACTGTGATATTCAGTTCCTAAATTGTGTGTGCCCACCTCCAGGGAGGTCCCTAGTGCTAGGTGAGGTGCCCCACACAACAAGCAGGCAGGGGCAGATGTTTAAAGTTGATGTTGACAACTGGCATCTCAATATTCAGGGCCCTGAGCCAGGCAGCAGGACACGCTGAAGAAAGGTTCGCTGAAGAACAGATGCTCCTGCGAGCTCTCCCTCTTGCCTCCATTTAGTAGTTTAACTCAGTAATAGAGTTAGGTGCTTTGGTGAGGCAGAAACCGAAACCACCTCATGAGCATCGACATCTAAGTCACGCACTTGAACAAAGGCAAATGAGGTGGAAGAACAGCCCATTCCAGTGGCCCTCCTCAGCCCCAGGGGCATTGAACCCAGGCACCAGGTATTGGCCGTTCCTGGTGGCCACGTCCTACTCTTCTTTGGAGGATAAGGGGTCAGGACTACTCAACTCACGTGACAAGGATCAACGGGACAAGAGAGACGCAGAATGTCACCATAGTGTCTGGGGACTCGGGAAGGAGGGGAGGACCTGTGTCTCCTATGCCGTGGTTGGGTAGATACTTTGTGTTGCTGATCTGTTCTATGGATACCTGAGTGAAACTCAGTCCAAGCTATGTGTCCCTAGGCAGTTTAGATGAGATTTAAGTTATTTGCCTCAAGTAGTTGGGGAATTGTCTTAAATTGCTCTTCATGTGGTTAAATGCTGTTATGGATCGCACTGTCAGTTGCTGTAATTAAGAAACTAATTTAGTGAGAGTTAGAAGATCTGGTTTCTATTTTTTGTTTTGTCACAGATTTCCAGCATGACCTTGGCAATCAAATCAATTCAGGTCACGTAACAGTGAACTCAGTGTTTTAGGCATTGGCTAATACAAGACATTGGAATGTATCTACACCTAATTTGTGGAGTCCAGCATTTATCCATTTCTTATACACATCAATCACACAAGTTTACTTATTTTCTTACTTTTTGTGAACCTTCTGACCTGGAGTTTATCTTGGAGTTAAATTGAGATGATAATATTTTTGTACATTATAGGTAGTGAAATAAGGTTTGCAAAGCAGTCTGAGACTCTCATGCACATCCAATTGTGTATAGATGCCTATACTAAATGCACTTACCTTAGTTAATAATTTTTAATCCTCTGAAGTTTCACAAAGTACGTCAATCTCTGATATGGATGCTACCTTAGGCAAGAAGTTTGCAATACAATGTCAATCTCTGTTTCTGAATCTTTTCCAGGAGGATCTGGGGTAACCATGACTTCAGAAAAGCGTTTTGATTATGGAACTGTCTTGATCTCATCTCTGTGAGAAGAGACAGAGTCATAGACAGTGACACCACTTAAGACGTAGTAATGTATCAGCAATATAATTAATGATTAATATACTATTTATGCTGTGATAATGTTTACAAACCACAGTCATCAAGACCCAAGTCTGCTGTACAAATACACACAAACATGATTTCTGCCCCAAAGAGCTTAAAATCTAAATCAGGGGGGGAAAAGCCTTTTTCAGGCTCAGGAAAAAGGAAAAATATCAAACCAGTGACAATAAAAGGCTGTGCAAAGCAACTCACCTATACTGTAACAGGGAACTCATGGTTTCTCTGCAAGGGAAAGCTACTCTAATGTAACTTGAAGAGATTTTAAACAATGTAAGAGGTTATGTAGATGCTCCCATTTCAGAATATTAGTGGCTCATTTAAGTGTAGATAAAGATTTGCCTAAGTGCTTGTCTACATGGTATATATTTTTCTCATTATCATAATGTAATTAGCTAATGAAAAAATAGGTGCCATTTCCTCATGTAGGTGGAATTCCAGAGGGAATACAGAGGTTGGCAATTATGCAGTTGATGCAGGGGAGTAATATTGGCACCTCATTTATTCTCTGGAGACTTCCTAACACAGTGTACACACCTAAATCAGATACCCACATTTTAGGAGTTCCATACTTCCATGTCTTTCCAGATGTGCTCTCTCTTTCCGCTCAGAGATTGTGTCCAGGTGCCCAGTAGCCCAGATACTACAGTAGTACAGCCCTGCCTGGACTGTCTGACAAGAAAGCCCAAAGAAACTTCCGGCAGTTTTGTGCAGATCAAAGTTACAGAGTTTGTGCAGTTTGTCCCGTGAGCCTCACTGTACTGGCTGTTCGTGCACTTCATGGCACAAATATACTTCTGTTAGAGAACTGACGTCAAGAAGAAAGGGAGCCCTCCCTAAACTAGAAAACTAGAATATATACTGCCCATGCAACTTTTTTTAATAGTAGAGAAGTGTCTCTTCAGTTTACAGTGTTGAATTATTCAAGGCACACAAAGCTAACCAGAGAGAAAAAATTATACATGAAGTGTCTGAATGGTGATTATGTTCCTCTTCATGGGGAAGGAGGGGGATTAAGTAAATCCCCATCACAGTTTTCTTCTTATTGGACAAGTCAATCGAGAGCAAAGGGAATAATTGGAGTTGTAGTCTTGAACTATAGCAGTGATTTTTGCAGGTGCTCATCCCTCAAAGGTGCAATGGCAGTGTCCACATCAGTTGAATCATACCGACATAAATTCACTTCTCAAGTTAAATTAAAATTAGTTTTTCAGGCCATAATTATGCTGTCACATAAAACCCATTACTATTTAGTGGATGAAACTAGGGGAATCTCATAGTGCATATGATTCACCCAGGTCTTTTCAAACCGACACAAATTGGTGTGGCCTCAGCTCACCCTCGAATGAATATTGCAAATTCAGATGGCTCGAGAGGATGGGAAGACCAGAGTACTGGCGACTGTTGAGACCGGATATCACATCAGAGCCCAGAGCCAAGGGCAGCTCCAGCACAGCAGTAACTGCCCCAGTGCTGGCATGCCACTAAATGCTTCGGATTCCTTGTAGGTAAACAGCACGTACCCAGGACATACCCATCCCAGTGCAGAAGGGCTGCAGACAAATAGAAAACATATGCTGGGAATTGAACAGAAGGGATTAAATTTTGCCTCAGATGTCTGCATTTAAGACCACTGTTTTCAGTGCTGTTACCCTGGGTTGGTGTCTGTGTCAGGGCCGGGAGCTGTGGGAGCTGTTGTTGCTTGGGGCTGTTGCTGGAGGGCTTTCAGCCAAGACAGGCACTTGCTGCTGCTGAACATCTGGACACACACACCGTTGTAGGGGGCATTATTCCTGCTTGGACTGTGTTTTCCCCAGAACTCAGTCTGAGCCCCCAGCAACCTCTTCCACCATGTCACCGCACGTCTCTGACACGCCTATGGTTTCTCCACTTCCACAGTCAGGCTCCATCTCCTCCACACTCCCACCTTCATCCCCCAGCCCAGACCCCTGGCCTGCCAGCCCAGCTCTGCAGATGCTCCTGCATCTGCAGCATGGGGACCAGAGGGATGCTGGGAGTGGCTGCCTCGCTCTGCGCAGTGCTTAGCAGTGTGGGACAGCTGATTTGTGGCATCTTGCTTCATCCAGGTCAGGGCCCCGGTCCCAGGGATGTTATTTACAAACATATAATAGCTCACAAGTAATCTCAGGATGCACTCTAGACCAGGAGACTAAATTCCAAATGGTTGCAATTAGCTTGTGGAGGGGCAGGGTTTACCAGTCTATATGTTATTCACCTATGTTGCTTGTGGACCTCAGCAAGTGTCTTGAACATTTATTCTCCACACAGAGCCATGTGGAGATGCTAAATGAGGAATCTCTGCATTGCTCCATTATTTACTGTACACGTGCCCCAGGATAAGTGAAATTAAAATACATGTTGCAGAACCAAAAGCCCAAATATAGTCATCCTGAGGAGACAAAGATATTTATAGGTATCTATCTGAGAATGTCTTTGCTCAGTTTTACTGTATATTTTGGCTAGAAGAAATCTTTATGAAGTGCAAAGTGCTGAGAAATGAAAAAATAGGGAGAGGAAAATCTGGAGGTATTCTGCACAGTTCCAGATTTGTGTAAAGATTGTTTACAGTTGTGGCTTCTGATTGCGTGTTAGAAATGGCAGGGTCCTGACCAGTACTGTCTATACTGCTTAAGTCCATAAAAAGCCCTGCAACCTTACCTTGCAAGATAGAAACAATACATTTTGTATCCATCACCCAGTGCACAGCTAGGGACCCTTAGCCAGCACATTGAATTTGTGCTTCAATGGCCTTCCACAAAAAGAACTCAAACATCAAGCCTCAAGCCCTCTCTATGAGGTAACAAAATACCTTTGCCATGTGCATAACCCAGGATCATGATTAACTAACACAGTTAACTAACTACTATTTGCCCCTTTGGACATTAAGAATGGTGAGGCTGGAGTAGCATTAACTAAATACAAGCCCTCATTGCCCAGCTGCACTGAGTTTCCTATCCTGGAGTTCATCTTCCAAAATGCATTTATACTTCTCTGGGCTTTTAAGCCCATTTCAGACTGATAGCACAGAAGGACTACAGCTGCACGTGTAATGGGGTTAAAATCAGGCATACATATCGTCTTTGTCAGTGTCTGGAAATATTTTCATGTTATGACTATGAACTTCAAACATACTTTCAGGGGAGATACTTCACAATTTAAAATCAAAAGCACCTGATAGTACTCATTAATAAGAGTGAGCCAGATAGTGACTATTTAGAAAACATTTTCCTGAAAGATAAACAGTGATACCTGAAGGAAAGAACAGAGATAAGGAAAGATGGAAAATCATAACATGGTCCATAAAGTGAAGCATCAGAAGAAAAATATGTTCTTATTTTTCCCCATTGCTTTCCTCTGCCCAGGAACTGTGTCATTAGTGTGTGTGGTGCTCTGCAAGGCCAAAAGAGATGCCTCTGTGCCTGTTAAACAAGTTGATGCTGACCAGCCTTCCTGACCCCACTGTTCCAAAGATGGGCTATTTTACCTGCCTGAGGTCTGCTATGTACGCAGGTGCTGTCTGTAGGGAGAAGGAGAATTGCCCTTCAGAAAGCTCCCCAAGGCAAAGGGTAATTGAGGCATCCTTGGCTTTGAGTAAACTAAAGGCACTGAATTGGACTTGCTTTTACTCCAGGCTTTGTCTTGGTTTAGGTTTGCTTGAGAGCTTGTGGCAGTGTAAATAGGAGGAAAACAGGGATCAGTGGCAGATTAGGAAATTAAAAGACCGAAGGACAGGCTTTGAGACACGTAATCTAAATCCCAGTTAGAAATTCTTCATGCACTGTAATGCGGTAGCCAGCCTGAGTCTGGCTCCATGGAAAAACTGTTTTGTGGCTGCTGGTTATTGCCTCCCTTGGGAGAGCTGTGCTGGGAGGCTTTCACCCCGACTTGTCCCTGGGGGTGGTTTGGGCTGGTTGTGGCAAAGGTTAAATGACTGCTTTTATGAGCTAGAGAGGAGAGGAATGGGGAAACAAGTGTCCAATAGCTGTGGAAAAGAACCAAGGACAAAACTGAGAGCAATGGGGAATGTCTGTGGCCTGAGCATTGATTATAGCTTGAAAATCTGCAGAATGAACTGAGGGGTCCAGGGTGGGCTAAAGCAGAAATCTGACTTGGAAACAGACTAAAGAATAGAGTGACAGTGGTGGTCACTTGCTGTAAAAATATATGGTGCAATACTGTTCTTATTAATGAAAACATGAAGAACAAGGCAGAAAGAGTCATGATCAGAGAAAATGTTAGGAACAGAGTGATTTCCAAAAAAAAAAAGGACAGGGAATCACTGGCCATATACTTCATATTTCATTCCTACCCCGTACAACTAATAAACACTGGTACAGATACTGATCAAGTATTCATGGATGGAAGTCAAACATCTAATTGCAGACAACTTGCTTTCTTGGTCCTAGAAGCTTTGAATTTGTGAATTTGGCCTGATTGTCTGGACAGCTCTCAGGCTGGACTGTGTGCATGTACACATGTATGGCACGGCAGTGCCACCAACCCTAACACCTGAATTTCACATCTCACAGAGTTACATTAGGAATTGTAATCAATTGGGGTATCCACTGACAATTTTTCCATCAGGGACAACATCAGAAAAACAGATGGATTTTTACAAGAAATACGGTGTAATATTAATGTCAAAAAGCCTATTCGGATAGGAAAGTAAAGAAATTGTTAATATGAAAAGCAGATTCTAGAGAATAAGGATAAGACCTTCAAGCAGGAGTGAATTGCCTTCATAGTGTATTTTAACACTGGTAGAGCTTTTTTTGTCCCTCAAATCTCATTAAAGAGCTACAGCTGACAGGGGTGGACTCATTCTGTAGGTAGTGTCCACATGGTTTGAAGTTATGGCAGAACAGATTATTAGCTATGGCAAATAGGAAGGAAAAACAGTTAATCAAAAAAAAAAAAAAAGTAAGCAGCTAAATACTGACAACCAGAGAGTTTTGCTAGTACTGTCATGGGTTTTCCCATGACAACCTCTGCAGTGATGTCTACAAGAGCAAAAGAAAGCTCCCTCTGTTGTAGCTGTAAGATGGCCTTTTATTCACAGTATCTTGGTTTCAAGCTAGGAAGTTTTAAATCCTTGCGCTTTTTTTTTGTTTTGGTTTGGTTTGGTTTGGTTTGGTTTGGTTTTTTTGTTTGGTTTTTTATTTTGGTTGTTTGGGGTTTTTTTGTTTGGTTGTTTTTTTTTTTTAGCCAGACACAATAGTGGCTCTGGATAAAGCCAGTAGGAGTTTAGAGAACTCGTCTCTAAGTGTGATTTTAAGAAACACCAGGAGCTCAAAAGCAACAGCTTTCTGGCCAAAGGAGCTTCACATTATAGGCTGGATCTGAAGTTATATTCAAGTCAGTGGATTCACATAGGTAATGTCTCCCTATGTGCTAGGAGGAACAAGAGGAGGCAGACTCCAACATTAACACTCTCAGACGTGTTCTGAAAGAAAGGACAGTGCTCAGGACCACAGAACTACTGGAGGGGCAGGCAGGGGGATGCGTTCAAGGTTATACCCACTTTTGTTTTTTTCCACTGGAATACTGGTTTGCATGTGTTCCTTGCATGAAGGAATATACCGAGATCACTGTAACCAGCAAAGCCTTTGGTGCATGTAGAATTCGAGTATCACACAAGATCAGTTATGGTTTCCTACCTCTTTTCAAACGTAAGTGATGTGTCTGGCTGGCATGGACATATGTGAATATCAGGTGGCGTAAATTGGAAATGAGATAGTGTCCTTGGATAGGGTGAAAAAGGATGTTACAGGATGCTCTGTTGATATTCAGCCTACAACTAAAAAAAACTTGGGCTACTATGTTCAAAACCACATATTGTGAGGTCTAATACATGCATATATTTTCTGGAAACTTTGCCAAATATTTAGTAATAAAACCAGCCTTCCTTATAATGATATGTCAAATAAACTTATAGACACCAGTGAAGAAAAAGCAGTTTCTTTTTCTTTTCACAATATCTTTTTCTTTTCTGTGATACTTTCACACTCAGCTTAGTCACTTAGAAGTGCTTATTTAGAAAAGGGATTTTTTTTTTTTTTTCAATGCATGGATACTAGGATTCTTAATCCTTATTTAGTTACTAAGTTTTTGGAACTAGTGAAAGCTCATGCCTGAAGATGTCCTGGACATTTATCACACTTGGTGTCTACCTGTGAACCCATGAGTTTAAGGCATCCATTTTAAAAAGCAGGCAAAGCTTTTCTTTATATTTGTGTCCAGTTTGAATGTCTGTTGCACAGCGAGCAGGTGAAAGGGCAATGATAGTGAGGTGAAGGCACTGCCTCAAGTATCAGGATATCTGGATATCTGGATTCTGTGCCTGGCTCTGCCAAGTCTTCTTTAAATAAGTTGCATCATTTTTGAGCTTCATTCTTTCCTATCTACAGAACAAGGAAAACAAATCCCAATTTACATTGGCATTGCAAGCACTAATTCATTGCTGTCTGTAAAGGAGATCAATCCTTTGATAAAAGGTGCTAGAGGAATGCAAAGTATGTCTGTAATACAAATATGAAAATGGAGATGCTGTCAAGGTTTGCCTTGGCTAAATCAAAGGTTCCAATACCAAGTGCAGTCCCTCTGAGAGCTGAAACTGTCTGGTCTTTGGATATGTGGCAGGATATGTGAATTCTGATGAGGGCAGGAATAATATTTAGCACTAGCAAAGATTTTCTTTAAAGGTAAAGTTGCTGTTCCTTGGTAACGCAGAGCCCTTCACTGTCCAGCTTATCATGGTTGTGTGATTTGTGTTGCAAAGAATGTGCCTCATCTCTGCTCTATATTCCTGCTGGCTTCTGTCAGCCGAGGGTACATCGAGGTACTCAAGGACCTGTAAGTGGTCCATCACAGTTCAATGGCCCCTTTTATTTCTTACTATCAAGTCCCATAAGGTTCCAGTGACAGCCATTAAGTCTTTATGATATGTTATGGAAGCAACATAAAAGGAACATTCAGGAGGAGACTGAGTGAAGCAAATGAGAAGAGAAGATTTCTATTCAATATTCACCTCAAATGAGGGTTAAAGTAGGACACACAAGAGCACAAGAAAAATGTAAGTAATAATAAAGGGACTGTTTTACAGAAATAGAACATCCAACTTCTGGACAGTGCCTGGAATCAGCTATACCTCAGACATATGTGATTCTTGGCATACTAAACTAACCTACTAAACATACCCTGTATGGATTTGTAAATATTAGCAAATGCTGTTCTTAATTGCAAGAATGCAAATTTAGAGGCAATATTTCTCAAATGATCTGGTCCCATGGGTAAAATAACTAGTAACGAGAATATGAAGAACAGTAGTTCCTTATTCAGTGCCCCCATGAGCAGGGGCAGGGTAAGGATTCTGAGCATGGTCTTGGCCAGCCTTTTGAGGCCTTCTACTGTCTACCTCACCACTCAGTCCTTCATCATCACACACCATATTTCCAGTGTGTACCTCCCTTTTGGCATCAGCAATATTTTGTAATGATTCCAGACCTCAGGCAATGGAGACTATTTAAGCACCACAAACAGAATCACTTCTTAACTTGGTTACAACTTTTTCCACCAAAACACATTTTCCAGAAAATAACACTTTTTCACTGGCACCTCCATAACTATTTTTTTTATTATTTTCCCTCTGGATACATGCTGGTACTTTGAAAGCTCTTGGCAGAAGTCCGTCAAGTTGGCTGCCTGGCTAAAGGTGTGACTCTGACGGACTCAGAGTCTGGCTAAACTTCTTGGGGAATCAGCCAGCTTCCTTGGCTTCCCCACTTAGAGCTGAGCAGGTATTTTGGCTTGCCAGTGGAGTGGGTTGTTCCCGTTTACTGGAAATTTGGCTGCTGGTGTTTTGTCCTAAGTACAACGTGTGCAGCCTGGAGTTTTACACAAAGCAGAAGCTGGTGTGGTCGGGCTTTTCCTTCCTGCCACCACTAGTCACCAGGACTATACAGCACTAAGTGATGCCCTTTTACAAGTTGTTGCATCCAAGTAGAAAGGTCTTGATATCACTTTTGATCAGAGTTTGTGTTTCAATCCCTGTCTAATATTGGTGGCAGAAGACTGCAGTGATCTCTGGTACGGTCTAAAATATGACTTGTTTTCATTAGTTGATTCATTTTCCCCAAGAGTAGAAAAGAAGATAAAAGCCATTGCCCTCCTTTTTTCTACTCATCTTGTGATCTATCAACATATTTCAAAAAGTCTCCTGTCTTAGATCCTTGACATTAAGAAAGTATTGGAATTTTTTCCTCATTCCTGCTACATGTGAGTGCATGTGATGGTCTTATCTATTTTTGTTTATGTAATGAAGCATCAGTGCTCCAAAGACACTGGTCATTCATCTACTGATGCCAGCATTCTTGGCACTGTCTTGCCTTTCTCCAGGCAGTCTTTTTTTGCATCAGCATCATCACATGAGACAGAATACCTTCTTATATCATTTTCAAGGGACCTCTTCAAAGTTTTTTTTAATTTGACTTCTCTACACATTTTTTTTAATTTGAATGAGCTAACACAGAACCAATCTGACAAAAAATACAGACATGTTTTTAGAGACTGGGATCACTATGTTTCCAATGAATTTGTATGAATATTTTTTCAGGAGGTATAACTTTGTATATCTAAAGTGTAAAAATGTTTAATGGCAGTCAGTTTAATACAAATTTTACATTCAATTTGTCTTGTCCAGTCCAGCCCAGGAATGTCTTTTATATCTCATTAATGTAACTCTCATATATTCATGCAGACTATTGCATACTGCACACATTCAGTGCAATTACAATTAGATCTTTGGACCACAATCCATCTTCTCAGATCCTCTGAGTTTTCCCATTTCACACAGAACATATAAAACAGGCACTCCTCTCTCAAGAGTTTGCAAAGAAATTACTGGAACTAGACAAACTTTGAGCAAAGTGTGTTTGGATTATTTATCCCAGTGTTATTTATAAATCCAGTTTGAATTCAGTAGATACCTTTGTCTAGATCCTGGTCTTCCACTTCTTTTACCACAAAGATAAAGGAGGATGTGACAGATACTGGATTTATCTGACCGTCTGGGAGTCGAGTGCTTTCCTGGGCTGTGAGAAAGCCTCAGTTAGCACCACAACTCCACATTACAGTATTACAGAAGAAAGACCACAGAAAAGCATCCAGGAATGAGCCTCTGCCTGTTGTGTGAGAAACTCCCTGGAAGGCTGGGGCTACAAATGTTTGTCCAAAGTGAAAGTGCATCAGCAGATAACTGGAGAGTGGCTCTTTGACCACACGTGATGATTATGTCAGTTTTCTGAAAGGTGAGCAATGGAGAGAGAGGATGGAGTTTAACCTGGATAGTTCATGTCCTTTGCAAGGGCCAGAGCTCTTGAGGTAATGAATAAAGGGGCAACTGTCTCCCCAGGAGCAGTCCTGAGAACTACTGCCACTCTACATGTTTATATTTGGTTTCTGTGAAAATTCTTCAAATGAAATATTTTTTATTAGCCAGAACATGACATATGAAATTAAATCAATTTCTAATAATTTGTTTGGCAAGAAGATTAAAATTCTGAATTTCCCCCCCAGTTTTCTTTTGTCTGCCAAGCCACAAAATCAATTATGTGACAGCCATTTGGTAGATGTGTCTGATGAAATTGCTCAGAACTAATTTTACTGAAAATTTTCTGTTTATGGAAACGTAATTTTCTGTGTTTATGATAACCTCATTGCCAAGCAAATATTTTAACCATTTACCTTCCCTTTGGCTCCCCTGTTTTGTTAAAGTTTTCAAGGACAACCAAAATGTCCAAACAAAGCTTGTTCTTTTCTGTGAGGATTTCCATGCTCAGTATGTGGTACCCTCCCAAGACTTGTGAGAAGAACAATCTGTTTCTATGGATGTTTTCTAAAAATGTATGTATTTTCTCATTGTGTTGCACACACCAATGAGGAGCCAGATATGTGCTATCCATTTCTTTTGTAAGTACAAAAAATGAGACACAGGTAGGTAGATTGTTAGCTTGACTTTACCCAGGCAAAGCACCCAGAAGGGTTTGGGGTCAGACGTTCTCTTATCTTCAGTGAATTGAAGGAGCTAGCAGATAAGGTGCAGTAACTGATCACAGTCATGGTCACAGCACTTCAAACTAAGGAGAAAAGTCTAGATGTCCTCTAGAAGGTGTCTAAAGCTGCCCACACTCAAATAGTTGTACTTTTTCACCTGAATGGGCAGCAGCTGCTATTTGTGGGGTGGTAGTTGGAAGCTGAGCAGTGAAACTATTGTACAAATGCATGTACCCTAATGTTTGGTCTCAGATTCTACACTGTACTAGCAGCAGGAGTTAATATGGTCACATTACCAGGAGCACTGGCTGGGAACTAATGCAACAGCTTTATCAATCGACAACTGCAAGAAAAGTGGGTAATTCAAGCTTCTATTGGAATGATATCTGCTTCCTCAAACCTATGGTGCTCCACCCACATTGTAAAGGAGACCATCTGTCCAATGTCCTTGTTTAAAAGAGTGACCTCAGGGATTGTTTCAGATAGTTACACAGATTAGCTGAGCAGATGGTTTTAAGTAAACATCCACCCAAGTGGTTAACATGTGCTTATCACCCCAGCAGAGCTAAGAGTCATGTGCCTGCATCTTTACCCATTCAGAGTGATCAGAAGTCAGTTCCTCTGAGTGGTGCAACTCCTGCAGTGCCCAAAAAAGGTACCGACATAAACTCTGATTTAGCAAAGCATTTAAACCTGTTCAAATATCGCCCCAGCAACCAGACTCGGACCTTGAATTAAGAACCTTGTTCAATTAAAAAAATTTCCATGAGAAATCACGCTGAACGTCCAGCTCATCCAAGCCCACCTGAGACTGTGGCCAGACGGATGGAAATTCATTTGTCCATCAAAAATGGAATGGAAAAAATCTCCATTCTTGATTCCCACTGGTAAGCAGAGGGGTCAGGGAGAGACATGGAATTTCTCAGCCCCTTTTCATCACCATGTGTCATTTTGTGGCTGCAAGCTTTGAACCTGAAAACTGTTTGTAGTTAAAGATGTAATAGGTTTTTGAGTGAAGTGTGCATTAGTGATGGATCACTAATTTGAGTAAAGTGCGCATTGAAGGGTGCTGGGACCCTGGGAAATGAATGAGGTTTGACTGATACAGTTACTAGAATTGCAGACAGATCAGCGCAACAAGCATGTACAATTGCAGTTCATTTTGCATTGGTCTCAAAGCAATTACATGTCTTGAAAGGCATATACTGAAATTCTAGGTAGGGTTCCAGGCAACTTCAGCTGATTTAAATTTGGGCAGCCTTAATCTTAACTTCTCCTTTTTCTCCTTCCCAGCCTCATATTCCTTCCTTCTTCCTTGTGCTAAATCTAATATTTAGATGTCTGCAATATGATCTGCTTTGTAAGATCATAGAATGATTTGGGTTGGAAGGGACCTCTAAAAGTCATCTAGTCCAAACCCCCTGCAACAAGCAGGGACATCTTCAGTGAGGTCAGGTTGCTCAGAGCTCCAGGTCTTAAATGTTTCCAGGGATGGGGCATCTACCACATCTCCAGGCAACCCATTCCAATGTTTCGCCACCATGATTGTAAATAACTTCTTCCACATATCTAATCTAAATTGATCCTCCTTCAGTTTAAAACCAGAGCCCCTTGTCCTATTACAACAGGCCGTGGTAGAACTTTTGTTCCCATCTCAGAGGCTCCCTTCAAGATGATCTGGTTTACAGAGGATCACTTTATGAAGGTTGTTTTTTCTTACATTGCCAGGGCCACTTGCAAGCCTGTGGACCATTTATATCCTTTCCCAATGGTAAATGGAGTTTAAAATCTTCATAGGCTTTGAATTCACCAGCCACAGACAGACATGTGCCTCTCATCTCTTCCACTCAGCTGTGGGAAGATTTAACCTTCTAAAATTCCCTTAATGGTATATCTAATTAATTTTCCCTTAGAGTTTGGAGCTGCACCGCACATGGGGGCACTGTATGTGCAGAGCCAACTCTTATAGCCAGGATCAGACCATATTTTTGGCAACAGGCCACCAGAGTGGGAGAAGCAACAAACCTATTTATAAGAGGCATTTTGTCCATCAGAAGAATGTCAACAGACAAACTGCTATAACCTGCCTGAACCAGCTCAGCCCTCCTGCAAATGAAAGCCCAGATTGTATTGGGAATGTTTGTTTTGCCATTTTTCAAGTACATGAAGAAATCAATGGTGTATTCATGGCAGTCAGTAGAGCAAGTAGTTATTTTAGATGGACAATCCCCAAACCCTTACTGCTGGCACTAAGGGACTGCAGTTCTAGCTGGTATCAGCATTAATCCTATCTGGGTAAGCACAGATCTGCCTGAGTCACAAATATAAGCTGTATCAGCTGCCATGCTTTCCTCTGTTTGTTTCAGGAATGTGGTTTCTGCACCAGATCCATCTGGAAGTTGCCCCCTCAAGACAGATTGCTTGTCAGTATCTCCTTAGGGCTTGTCTTCAGTGCTGAACTCTGCTTTTTCTATTTT
>VZRS01014886.1:250777-270990 GCA_013398055.1 Ifrita kowaldi
TTTTTTTTTTTTTTTTTACCTTGGGGTAGCTGATGTACATCAACTTTCTGAAGAGAAAAGGTAAGGTAAAGAGTACCTGCAGCCACAAGAACAGTTGCAGTGGGACAGGAGAGAGATGCTAGTACAGTAGGACTTCGTAATCTTAGGGACACCTGGTAGCTGTCTACCCTGTCATCTCATTCCTGCTGGCACACCTGCTGGGCAAGTGAGTTTGGGGATAAGACTGAGCAATGAGCACAAGAAATACAGATGTCTTTTTTTTTTTTTTTTATGATTTTGGAGGCCTGACTCTTCTGTTTTGATCTATCAAAAAATTCAGTTCTCTACTTTTCACACTGTCTCACACACAGGTTATTCTTTGTTTTCAACTACATTAAGGTCCTCTGTACCTTCATCTTGGTAATTTTATTGCATGATAGCCCTTTTTTATTGACAGGGAAGCAGCTTGTTGTTGTTAATATTTTCAAGGTGGTGCACTTGAGAGGAACACTGACTGGAGAATTGTTGCCCAGCTGTCCCAGAGCCTGGAACACAATCCCAAAACTTCACGGGCAGATATAAAGTGCTGGTCTGGTCAGGCCACTAGGTCCATCTGCAAGCCCTGAAACATTTGGCTAGATTCCCCTAGCAAGACACAGGAAGAGGCTATTCTATGAGTTTCTTATGTAGATATTCAGATGTTTTTCTGTTCAAATAATCTTCCCTCCTCATGGAAAATACTTGCCTCTTGAAAGCTAGGATTAGTGCTTAAACTGTTGTTACTCACATTACAAGGCGAGGTCTTCAAGTTTAGCCAGAATATATGGTTTTGATGATGATGATGGTGATGATGTATGTTTGAGTCTCATATTTGGAACCGATGCCACCATGTCCAACGGAGGTAGAAGGTTAAAGTATTAAATCTCCTTGGTTATATTAAATTATCACATTGATGAATGAGGCAGGGAAGGAAAATTAAGATCATGAAGCTGTCTTAAGCCATGCTAACATTTTCCTTACTTGGTCTATTGACACTGCCAGAAGATACATCCTCATTCCTAACTTTTGATGAGTCTACATATTATAGGGTAGTTTAACAGCGGGGTTTTTCAGCCTGCATGTTTGCAGTTCTCCCTCTGACTTCAGTTTCACTTTGCATGCCATCTTTCTCCCTTCCACGCCCTGCTCTTTCCCCTCAGTAAGAGATGCAAATGCCAGATAACTGACAGTTTAGGAGCTTGTGATCACCAGTGGCGCTCATGATTGGAGATTGTTATTAAATGAGACATGAGAAATCCTCAGGCATAGAAAAAGTGTAGCTAGCTTAGAGTTCAGGACTCTCCAGAGAACTTATGTCTGCAGACCTGAGATGGCTTAAATGTTGAAGTTCCTGTCATTTCTGAGTGTGAAGGTGACCTCAAAGTGATCACTGCTCCTGACCTGCAGCTGGGCAAGTTTAAACAGTCATGGTCAGAAGTGTAAGTTCTCTCTTTGATCTCTCTGAACTGTTAATTGTTTATCCTCTATTAAATATTTACTTTGGACTTGTTTTCTAATCTAGGGCTTTATGCTGCACGACGCAGGTGGAGACTCTCGCCATTTTAAGACCACTGATATAATTTTTAAGATAAGCTTAAGTTTTAGTGTCTTACAAAAAGTCGGAGGTTCTTGGACATTAAAGTAATTTCTAAAAGGAGTCTTGAACTTCTAAGTCACTTTACAGAAAAGAAAACTATAATGATTAGACAGAATACACCCTGATATATGGGAAGTTATGAGTAGGCTTAAGGATTTAGCTTAAGTCAGTAAGTAATTAACTAAAGCTAAATCAACATAGAGAATGCTATGTCCACTCAGATTATATCAGGTTAACATCGGTTTCTATACAAATATAAGTCTTACTTGCCTAATACCTTTGTAGCTGTGTGAGTGCAACTTTACACATGGAGCTGCTCTGAGAAGCATGAACATGTCTTTCAGTGACATTATTGCTATAATGCCACACTACACCATAAATTAAATAAATTATTTGGTGTCATGCATTTAGATAAGAATACTGATGTGGTACAATGTAGTCACCCATCACTTCAGGTATCCTGAAGTTGTTCCCGGCAGAGAGAGACCTCATTTCACGCAGATTCCCACATTCCCAGCAATGGCACTCAGAGATAGGAAGCAAGGAAATATTTGGACCTCTGGTTTTGAAATAACTCACATGGCAAGGCAGGGCTGATAGCAGAGGACCTGGGTGCCTTTGGGGATAAATGTGAGCCACTAAGCCAGCAGTGTGGCACTGACACAGAGCTATGGACTTGGAAGCTCGAGGTCTTAGTTACGTTCCAGACCTGACGGGTGGACTCAGAACAAGCTGAACATCCTCAGTGGATCCAGTCTGCATTTCATCAGAAGTACACTGCAAATATTCTGGTGGAACATTTTGGTGTTTATGAGTATATATTTTCTAATAAAACCATTTTACATTGCAATTTTCTCACTACTCTCACCTGTTAAATTTCCATAATCACCTTTTGTTGTATTCATACAGTTTGTCCCAACATATTTGAGTCATTTGACTGATAGTATTTGGAGACTGTCTAAAAATTCATTTGCAAGGAAAAATGACCAGAAAAAATTAGAAGTAACCTTCACAAATATTCTTCTTCCAAGGTCTGAGTAGATGAAATTAAGTATGTTAATGACACTCTTTGCTTCAGCATCACATCACCTCACAGTGATTTTATGATTAAAATACACTATTTCTCTCCTCATAATTCTTGTTTTCTTTCTGTCTTTAGACAATTGCTTTCCCAGAACAAGCATACCCTTTTTATGGATTCTGTTCATCTAGCATATAGGAGGGGATACTGTAATAATAGCATAATATATTATTAATATAATAAACATTTTAAAACAGTTTCTATTTTCTATTTGTGTGGTAGCATTTAACATATTTTCTGGCAAAAAGTCATTAGTATAATAATCATTGTGCTGAAATATCAGTAGTTTTTGAACTTGAGAATGTGTAATCTAAAAGGAGAACTTCTAAAAACCATGTAGCTATTCATTTACTCACTGGGTTCTGATTCATCAGAACTCTAAATTCCTGTGCAGTAAAGCATTTAATCTTAGATTAATTAATGTTTTAAATACTTTTTTTTTCAAGAAAACATTTAAACTAAATGTATCTGTTATCAAACTGCATTAGAACTCCACATTAACCAGGACAGCCAACTGGGTTTAAAAAGAACCATGAAAGTTCTTCAGGCTGTGTTTCTACCCAGAAATTGTACTGTTCCAACGATGTTCTAAATTGAGAATGAAGATATATTGACAGTGAAGTGTTTATAGGAGAGCAGTTCACTACCTTATGAGAAGCAGAACACTGTATCTGCTCTTTTCAGCTGCATTTTTCCTACAGGTTTTAGCTATATAATTATACTGGCAACAGTCGTACCTCAGACCAAAATGCTAAAAATTCCACACTGAAAATGACAAAGAAATGAATAACCTCATCTATCAAAGACATCTTGAGTTTGTGAAGATAGAGCTGGATGGAAAAATACTTGCTGTGCCTGAAAAAGTAATCCTACTACATGTTAACCAAAGGGTTCCCAAATGATTAGGCTTTTTAGGGGGGTAAACACAAATCCAGTATATCACTGTGACAAGATAAAATGCATATGAGGATTGTAAAGTCTGAAGTAGGAGACTAAAAGAGGTTACAGAGTTATAACTTAATCTATATTGTCAATTTCTTTCATGCCTTGGTTTCTGTTTTCATTCACATATTGCAAATGGCATAAACAGTAGACAGTAATTAAAGAAATGAGACAGGAATACACTGGTAGGAAGCAGCACTGTAACACAGCAGCTTCATATGATAAAGCTATATTCCAGTAGCAGGTAAAAACAAGGGCAGCAGCTAAAACCCAGCAAAGGGCAGAGAATGCCTGTGACAGCACGTCTGCTGCAAAAATTAGTGCACAGGATTAATATTATTTTTGACCATTTCTTTTTTAGGGTTGAAATTTTCAAGTAACATACCCTGATGTTAAAGTGATTTACAAAGAGAAAATAACAGTTCTTGTAATTCTCATGAGGTTCTGGAACTGAGAGGAATTGTCAGTGCTATTTTTTTAACACCGGTTTACCTAAAGGACTCTCTGGATATTTTATAGTAACCTTTTTATTTCTGTTCAAATTACTGTCATCAGTGTCTGATTAAATAATATGAGAGAACAGGAACGAAGAAAACATGAACTCTTTAGCAAAGACCTTTTTGCCTAAGAAGTCTTTATGAGGAATTAGAATTGTAAATTTGCAAAGTAGAAACTGAGTTTTAAGTAGGCAGAAAAGAGTCCCCATCACTTCAGATGATCAGCTTCATTTTTCTAGTTCGTTAATGTCCTATACCAGTGTCTGCTTACTGGTATGATACTTTCTCTAATTTTTTTATCATTCTTAAATTTCTATTAGTATTTTATACCTAAAAAATAAACCAACAAGGTAGAGAATCCAGGTATTTAGAGGTATACTTCTGTGTTGCTAGTGAGCGGAGACTGAGGAAGAGATGACATGGGCGGTTTATGAAGATAAGAAAACCAACGCTTTATTAATTTACAAATGCGCTTATATACCTTAGCACGCTGGACTGACATAAGGGTATTGGTTCTCTGACCAACCCCCCCCCAGAGGGATTGGCTGGACCCAGTAACACTTACATCAGGGATTTTCTTCTTTGGTATCATAACAATACCATAGTCTACAAAGTCTCTCAACAGTTTTCCCACAGCATCCGTGAGAAAGCAAGGTTTTCACACAGACGCCTGTCAGAAAACTGAGAAATCTCCCTGCACCCAGGCCTTTAGCATCCACACTTCTGCTCTTTTTTTTCTAAGAGGAGGAAGTGCTGAAATAATTTTTGTGTTATGACTTAAGAAGAGTATTGCAGGTTTTGGTTTGTTTGCTTGCCTTTTTTTTTTTTTGTCCTTGTTTTCCCAAAATTTCCTGGCAATCTTTGAGATTAAGACTTCCAAGGTGTTATGGAATAGAATTTAAGGTAAACATAGTTCATTTAATCCAAAAGCACATCAGTATGAGGGAGATATCCCCAGAGGATTAGTCAAGAGATTTATCAATTCCTAACATCTTACACTGATTAATGTTCTTTTATCTGACAGGGAATATTCAAATATATAAACCTATAATACTATAATATAAATCTATGCCTACAGGCATACAGGCAAAGTCACATTCACGGCTCTTACTAGTAGCTCTGTGGTTCCTGTGAGGAATCTGAAAAGTCTAAATGTGCCATTACTGTTACCCAAACTTTAATCTGATCCCTAAGCATGAAGTGTAGGATAACTTTTAAAATTACCTTTCCTGGAATTCTCACCCATTTAGAGACTAAAAATCATGTTGGGAAACAGTTCTGTAAACATGTGAGTGAGAGATGATGTATTTTTAACATATGAATATCTGGAAGATGTTTCTGTTTTCATTAGAAGTTGATGAAAATTGAATTCTCTAAGGCTAGGTGAAGTGTTGATCATTTTAACCACCTAATTCTTCCCTGGACTGATCATGCAAAAACACTTTCATTTTGTATTACACTACAGAAACTGATAACACTGACAGAGCTAGCAGACTCAAACCTTAAGCCACCTTATTTTTCTACATTCATCTGCGTAGGTCAGAACTATGTTTGTCTGTTCTCTAAAGGAAAAAAATATTTTAAAGTCAGTGCCAGAAACTTAGCACTCATACAACACTTTGTTAACAACTTGGTGCCAATAAGTGGCCAGTGGGACTGGTGACACACTTCCTTTCTGAGTACTGACAATAAAGAATTTGAATAGTACATTGCATAACCTGAAGATTTCCATTCCAAAAAATAGAGCAAGAGTTGAAATGACCTACAAACTGAAATCCAAACACCCAGAGGGCATGAAATCAGCTATTCTGAGAGGCCACTACAATTTGAAAAAATTGCCAGTCTTGCTGTCCTGCTCACTTTCCCAAAATGTGACAAGCAAAGATGACCTTGTACGGAGCTCCACCATCACATTCTCAATTGGCTAAGCACTGTTACAGCTCCAGAAGTGAACACAGGCAGGTATGTTCTGTGCATCTTTATATATAGATATATCGCAACATATAGATTGATAATTTGATGTGATAAAATCCCCTTGTGGGAAATAAATACTACAGAACAGTTTTCAGATTCCACTCTTAACTATCCATAATACGCATAGGAATCCATCTGTGAATGCTAAGTTCATTTACACATGCAAATTGCATAAATGGTTGAACAGTAACCAGACTTGTGTGCTCAGGTGGGGGATTATTTTACCATCTACCTCAAATTGTGTGGATGCAGTGTAGGCGTTCTTCTGAGTTTATGACTAATATCCCCCAGGGGAGACCTACGAAAGGGGGAACATAATCTGTCAAGAACACACTTAATTTGATCAGTTTGAGCTTAAACATTTGAGCAGCCTTTGAACCTGAGCCGAGACAGTTCCAGGAACCTTCTTTAAGACAAGCACCTCTGACCGCAGGTTCAGGAGTGCCGTCTCTTCCTTATTAAAGGAACATACCGTACATAAAGGGATATTATGCTGGATCTGGAGAATATTTTACAGGTATGCATTAAGTGTGTATTTAGCTACTTAAATACAACATGCACTACTTTCAGACAGTCCTGTGTGTTTAGGGCATGACCCTGACTCAGGAGGTTACATACAGCAATGTTTGGTTTTCGGTTCCATTGTATTTTGTGTTTCTGCTCACCACTGTCTTATCTAATTGTTCCTCTTGCTTTACACATCCACTGACTGCCTGCTTCTTCTAAGAGAATGTAGACAGTCTATCTCTATGCAAAGAAGTACTAGCTGGTTTTTTTTAAAGATGTTTCTCCCCATATGTTCCTTCTTTCTGTTTCGAAGTTATTTCTCCCCATATGCTGGACCTTGAGAGAGGAACATACCTTCGGAAGTAACCAGCGCCCTTCAAATTCTTATCTAAAGGAATCCCACAGGAAACCTTGGAGCTCTTACAAAAATTTGGACTGTCTGTTATTTATCAGATTTACAAGGACACTAGTCTTTGGCTATCAAGCCCTCCTGAAGCCACTAACTGTTCTCTTCCCTTCTCCTTGCTTTTAACAGTAGAGGTAACTTAAGTTTGCTTTGTGCCATCAACCTATAATAAAAAGGTTAACTATAAATGCTGACAAGATCTTAGCTCAGTATTAGTGCAGAAGCCCTGACATCAGTGCCTGGTTATGTCAAGTTACAGGCTCTCTAGCAACTGACAACAAACATTTGGACCCAGCCTTTACTGGGTGGGGAAACTGCAAGAGCATCTTTCTCACAGTAACCAGTGGTCTGCCATCATTTCCCTGGTTTGTTAGTCAGAGAATTTAATGGGTGCACATCTCTCAACATCTTCTTAGTTACAAAGTTCCCAGCATTAATTTTCTCTCATGTGAAAAGGCCCATATATTTCCTATATGGCTGGTTCTTGTGACAAGCCAGAAACTGAAGTAACCTCGCTGGAGTAACAACACAGAGACTTATTATAAAACTGTCTTTTTAAGCATATTTCAATTGTGTCATTGCAATTATATGAACATAAAGCACTGCACAAACTTCCAATGCTTGGGAAAGTTAAAAGGGATGGGTTGACAGATACAGTGTGTTTTAATGTCTGAGGAGCAACTGTGTTTAGAAACTCTTCTGGGAGTACAATAATACAATTTGAGCTTCTCTGAGGGTAGACATTATTATCCCTCCCTGAGGAAACCTAGAAAGCAGTCAAAAAGGAAGTAAATAAAAAATGTCAAAAAATAACATCATGTAGAATCATGACAGTGTATAACTTGATATCCTTTTGGTCAGGTAAATTAGTGAGAGTGATGGTGACAGAGAATATTGTCCAGCAGGAATAGGAGGCAAAACTTTCATTCCTATCTTGATTGATTCTCTGGCCCTTTTCTTGCTTCCCTTTCCCTGCCTTATTTTGTTTACTCTTTGTTTTTTGCTGTTTTTAAATTTTGTGAACCAGGGTAAATGACACAACCATATCACAGCTGCCTGTGAAAACATTCCCACAACAGAGCTGTAGCTAGTGCTAAACAATACTTATAAATGAATTGGAGACCATTACATAAAAGAAATAAAAGCACCATATTCTATTACTACATTAATTCAAAGAGCTTCTGATAGTGTATTTTTGGGCCAAATCCTGCTCTGCAATTCAGAACAGGGCAAAAGCCTTTTCAGTCTATGATTATGCTGTACTACTTCCAACTTCCTGAAATATATTCTGTCCACAGCTGAAGAGTTCCTGATGAATCCAGCAGTTTGAATCTAAGAGTGCTTGAGTTTATGATGTGGATATCTGCACAAATGTGCGGACCTACAAGGTTAAAGTTCAGTATTTTAAACAGTATATCTTCACATGTACTTGTCCTCAGCTTTCTTAAGCATATTATTTAAAGCATTTTAAAAAATACAGCCATTGCACTCAGAACTAATTTTTCTACATTTTCACCTAGAGTGATGTCTTGTGCACACTATTTTTTAATAAACAATCCACAACAACAGAGGATAAGGGAGTTGACAACAGAGGTGGATCTGCTCCAAAACTCCAGTTCTGAATGTATCTGAACTTCAGCAAGTTCAAAGAGAAGTAAGTGCAATGAAACTCAGCCATTTTTTAAATGGTTTTTTTTCCTGACTCCATGGGTTCCATTTGTTTTCCATGATACACATTAGTTCTCACCTGGGGCATTTGCATTTACTTCTCTGAAAGACAAATTTAAATTGAAGCAGGGGCTGGGAGGAGCATCCTGCTAGCACAGAAAAGAGACTTGGTGGTTTAGAGACAGAGCTGGTGATTCCTCTTTTTCTCACTGGTTGAAGGGGCACTCTTCATGTCACTGCTTCTCCCTCCTTCAGCTGGCGCCACGAGGCTTCCTCTCCTCTTCCACACTTCTGCAGTTGCTGACGCTCTTCTAACAGTACAGAGAGCCGCAGTTTCTGTGCTTGAACAGAAGAGCTTTTCAGAACTTTGGCTGCAAAACACAGGAACCCAAAGAACTTGTGTATTCTCTGACCTTCTTGCTATAATTTTTTTTTTTTTTTTTTTTAGTTCCTTAACATATGCTAATCCCTTGATAATTCCAATGTTTTTCTAGGGGAAAGGACACATGTGCTTTGTGAAGAAGCTACAAGCAGTGTAGTAACCTCTACATAACAGATTCTCTCAACAGAACCTCTCTAGCCAAGCATGCACAAACTAATCTTTCACCCATAAGATAAAAGACACAGCATTTTTAGGCCTTGGGCTGATCTGGTAGGAAGAAACTGAAGGCTGACAGGTTACAGCCATTTGGCAAGCCAAATAACATCCAAGAAATACATAGTTCACTTGATGAAATTTCTCTGTTTCTAAAAGGAAAAGTCAGCCTTGGGCAGTATTTCTGCAGTTATGAAGGCAGTGGCATGATCCTTTGGTAATGCCAACAGAAGTCCTGCTGAGCCTGAGGCAGTTTGAGGGATATTCCCTCTGTTGCTACTCCTCCACTGCCAGTAGCATCCTCCTGCACCCATCCCTGCAGTAGCACCATCCTCCTGCGCCCATCCCTGCAATAACACCGTCCTGCACCCATCCCTGCAATACCATCCTCCTGCACCCATCCCTGCAGTAGCACCATCCTGCACCCATCCCTGCAGTAGCNCCTGCGCCCATCCCTGCAATAACACCGTCCTGCACCCATCCCTGCAATACCATCCTCCTGCACCCATCCCTGCAGTAGCACCATCCTGCACCCATCCCTGCAGTAGCACCATCCTCCTGTGCCCATGCCTGCAGTAGCATCCCCCAAGGTAGGAGCTGTTGCCAGCACTGTGGCTGCGGAGAGGAAGCACTCCAGCCTGGGGCTGGAGCAGGTGGAGGAGAACCTGCAGGGGCCAGCATTCAAAGCAACCTTGTAAAGCAGCACGCACCTGCCAGCAGTGGCATGCCCTGTGCATCTCCTCCGTGCGTGATCCGACATGCCCCGTGTCAGACCAGGACTAGGAGCTGAGATGTGGGCATGCATTCTCAAGCGATGATTCCCTCCGACCTCCTCCCCTCTCACGTGATGCAATCACTTGAGAGTCTCGCTGTCCCAGGCTTCTGACAGTTCAGAGGTCTGCAAAGGGTTGAGCCAGACTTGCTTTGTATTGCAGATGAAATACATCTGGGACAATGGTTAAAAGGAGACCTGTCTGTCTGCACAGAGTTGGAGGATTTTAGCAGTATGGAGGGCTTGTATCCATCTCCTACATAAATGGAATTTCTGAAAGAAAAAATGGGCTGTCTGTTGTCCAGTCAGAGGCTTGCTGCTTTTTATTTGTCTTATTCCAAGACGCTATTTTTTAAGAAGCATATTTGGTCCACCAAGTGCATTTGGGAGCCTTCACCCATGTCCTCACAGCCACTGTGCTCAGCTGAGCCCATTCACAGCAGAGCAATGCCCTGTGCCAGGCACCATCTATGACACAACACTCTATTAACTAACACTGCATGAAGCAGACACTCAAGCAGGAACATTTCTGAATAGAAACAGTACTGTCCAACCATGAAGAATGAACGGAGATGGACCACTCAAACAAGACAGAGTGATGGTGTAAAACCTTTCCCTTTCCCCCACATTAGTTGCAACCTTTAGTCTTTGTCTTTATAGTTCAGTAGGTAGAAGGGCTTTGGTAGTCCTTTCCAGAATGAGAAGAAGAAAAAAAAATACCCTCACTCCTCCCAAATAATCTTTCATTGTCTTTAATCAAAATTTGCCTATGTGCAGAAGTGTAACAAGAGTTATTTTCTCTGAGCACTAACTAGAACGCAGGTGTTGTAGAAAGCACATCTTGGCCCTGTACAAGGGCTGAAATTCACTCAGTATTGTGCTGTGCACAGTCCTTCAGGGAGAAAGTCAATACAAGTATAAATATTGCTGTCCTATATATCTGATTCCACTGTCTTCCCTGTTGGCCCAACAAGTGTTGATATTACAGCAGAGGCAGTTTATCCAGCTAGAAAACAAGCTGGCTGCAGGACTAGCCCTAGAGAAGGTACTGTGAGAAGAACCAGGATATGAGAAACTGCCAGAGCTCAGTGGGAATAAGTTATGTGCCTAAAACTGCCCCCAGAAGAACAATAAATCTTTCAAGTTTGGAGGACTTTCGATTACAGAAGACTTCACAGCTCAGCTTTGTGAATGTGACTGTTTCAGCTGAGGGCTTTGCATGTCGCAGGTGGCCCGTGTCGGTTTCAGTGGTTTTTTACAGGTGCCTAAAAGAGGATTTGTGAGCTCTGATATATTGCCTCCCATACTTAGTGTTACAGAAAGATGTGACTTTTTGTGCCATGCATTCCAGTTTGTGTGTAACGTCCCACAGTCAGTTTTACCTACCTTACCAACACAGAATTTGCATAGTTTTAAGAAATAAAAATGTGCTGGGAGCAGGGAAAGTTCTACTGACTTTGTAACTCTATGGCTATGTAATATCTGCTTTTCTGCGGAGCCGAGTTTAAAAACTGGATCAGGTGTGCTGGAATCTCTTCTCCTACCAAGTCTGTTTAAAACCAGGCATAAATGGTGTAAAGAGACTGACCAAAAAAGGCAGAGGACTGGATATGCAGCTTTGAAAGTAGCTCAGGAGAATATCAGAGTCATTCTTTCCATTGTTATTTGAATGCCCTGATTACTGCATGGTACAGTGTATTCTTTGGAAAAGGAGTGCATATGGGGGAACAGACTGGACAGTGTTACAGTCTAAAGTTATTTGCTATTCACTCTGCAAGGTACAACTGAAAACATAATTCACTGCAGGGACTAACCGAAAGGTGCGTATTGCTTGTGTGTGCATTGGCAAGCTGTCAAGGTGCTTCTGTGAGCTCTTCCTTACTCCTGCCCCCTGGTCCTGAACTGGGTACTCAACTGTCCTGAAAAGCCTATGCTGAACTGCACAAGTCACAAATGCAAAGACCACGAGGTTATTTGATCTGCCTCCTTAGCAGTGCTAGATCCCATCTTTTATATTATTCAAGGCCTTTTTCTTTTCCTTTCTTTCTCTCTCTGCACCACTGTTTGAAGATATTCAATCCTTCTATCCACACAGGACTGAATTCAAGTTTATGTCTAAACCAAGATCAATGTAAACAATATTAGATTTCTAATATGGAAAACTGCCAGACTCAGAGGAATTCCCCACAGTGGAGACCATAAGGAAAGGTTCAGATTTGAATTGGATCTTAAAACTTGGGATCTCTGTTCAAAAACAGATGAGTTGGCATCAAGGTTAAATGGAGAGAAGACATTTTAGTTTAGTCACCCCAGACAGGAAAGCCAACTTTTTTCTGGAAAATAAAAATGATAGCTGGAGTATCTGTTCATCATGTGGCCCTGTTGCCCACAACATGGCCAGCAAAGGCGTCCCATGGCAGCCAGCCTGCACAACTCTTCCTGTAGGCTCCATCCCACCCTTTCTTCCAGTGCCCAGCTTATGGCAGTAGCAGCTTCCCCACTGTGTCTTGCCAGTGAGGCACCACAGCAGCTTTTCCCACTGTTCTGTACTAATGAGAGATATCAAAATCCCCTCTCTGCTTTACCTACGAACCCCAGTAATGTCCTTACCACACTGCTCTGTTAACAGCTGTCAGATTTCCACACATTATCATGATAATAGATATTCCAACTGTAATCTTCCCACATTTTCCAAGCAGCATGCCCTACAAGCAGTCCAGGTATAAAGAGAGGCAAAGGAATTTAATCTCTCTAGATGTCATACAAGGTATCTGTACACTCTGATAGAGAGCTACAAAATAACTCACTTCCCACTGCTGAGAACAGATATTTGTTAGTCAAGGTATAATTGTGTAACTAGGGCTTTTCCCAGCATTAGAAGGAAATTTGGGAGGCATGTCTTCAGCTGATACATGCAGGTTTAATGATCTTGTCCAAAGTGCTTGTAAAGGACTAGTGTTGAGACAAGCCCAGAACTAAATGAGGCCTTCTTTATTGAGCAAGGCTGCTGTATTTGCACTAGACAGCACAGCAGAAGAAAGACTTCTCCAACAGCTCGTTTATTTATCTGGCTTAGGCATTACTTATTTGACTTATTTGTCATGTTTTAATAGCTCTGTGTCGATTATCAGTTCCTTTAGTCAAAATGGAAGTTGCATTGTCATCTGTTTATAATAGACACACATTGAAATAACATACAACAACAGTTAATGTGAACTGGCAGGTTCTGGCCACTTCTGGCTAGTGAAAGCCATACAGTTTCTCCACCAACCTGGCTATGGAAAATTATGTTTTTGGTAGGGCAGAGGCAGGTGTCGTGTGATCAGTTGCAGTCCTAGTACAATAATTTCAGCAAGGCAGCCCAAGCTTGTCCATGTGCTTGTGACACAGTGGCAATAATGCAAGATTGTAAGCTCCAGATTACTTTTAGACTTATCTCGGAAGAGGGGGAGTGAGGGGGTGGGGGAGTGTAGTTTCTGCAGGACACATTTCTGCACTCAGATATGGGCTGCGGTAATCAAATCTCTCTTACGAAAATTAAGGGCTTCAGGCTTCTTGGTATATTGCCAAGGCAACCTTTACTTGGACAAAATGCTGCTGGCTCCTCCTTCCCCTGAAAATTTCATCACAAAAGATGATGATGCAAATTGCTTTGTAGGATCACAGACACACCTTTATTAACTCTGATTGTCACTGAATTGCAAAAGATTGGGGGTGAGAGGAGGGAGTAGTGAAGCAAGCGTAGAATATGAAGCAGACCTAAGAGCCAGGCTCCCCAGCCTGGAGAATCTTTATTGTTACAAGTATCCACAGTCAGTGAGAGTTCATGCTGCTGAGCTGAACGAGTGTTTGCAGATTGGTCCCATTATTTGCATACACTTCCTTGTTCCAAAGAAATCTTGCAAAAAAACACATGCAGGAAAAGCACTGAATTTTCTGTCTTGACTGAAGCAATACCATCTGCAGAGTTCACCCATCTGCTTATTGACTTGATCTTATAAAATAAATGAACTAGCCCATTTAGTTTTTATTTCCTCCTCCTCCCTTTTTCGCCTCTCTTTGGCAAAAGAAATAACTAATATTCAAAGGAAATGAGTTGTGAAACCTCTAACAGGCTGCTAACCATTACTTTCTATAACCCATGTTGGCAATGCAGTATTCCCTGGGGATGTTCAGCCTCAGATGGTCCTCTTGAAGGAACAAAGAAGCTTGGGATGTTCACCTCTCTTTGGATGCCCTTAGAGAGACCCACAGCCCTCTATCTTGATGGGGTCAGTGTTCCCTCCCTCATATTCTTCTCTCTCTCCCAGCTGCTTCAGAGATTTTTGCAGATGTACAGGTATAGTTAGGAGTTGTCTATTCTTATGCTCTCTGCCTTCCCTCAACTCTGCTTCCTGACAGGCCTCCCCAACACCTCATTGTTGGCACCGTTGTGAGTCTGACCTGAGTTATCAGGACTTCCCCAGAGCTCCCAAAGGAGAGCAGCAACATGGGCAATTTGAGTCTGCTTCCATTCGCTCACTGCTTCTGCACTTTCCCTGGACTTTGTTCCAGGTGTGAGACAGAATGATGAACAGAGCACTGCTGAGGTGCTACACAACAGGAGGAAAATATCCAGCATCTGACTTGCTTCTCCACCTCAGTCATGGGTTATCTTGCAATTGACTCTGACCATGCACACACACATTCCTACAAAGTCACTGAGAGCCATGAGCATGGTGCTCATCATGGGACCTGGAAGTTAGAACCTGCAGGCAGCTTCTATGCTTAGAGCAATGACAACAGTCCTGCTGTTGATCGAAGCACTAGACCAGGTGAATTTTTTTCTGATGCTCTGACCCAGTCACTTTTGTGCCAAGTTACCTCCCAAGAGTCATATCTGCAAGTCACCTGGATTTGCTTGCTACTTTTACACTGAGTTTTGGCATGTGGGAGGCACCACTGGAAGGCAGTAACACTGAAATCCAAGTTCCTCCAAACTCTCTTATAACACCTCTCCTGGTGATGGTCTAGGAGGGTACAAAGCACAAGTTAAAAGCCACTAACAGCTTTGCAGGCCCTTCACTTGCAGGACAGCTGTGGGTGTTACTGCTCAGCCTTTGCTGTCTTCTTTCCCAATACCACACGTGAGGGAGGAGGGATCACAAAGAACCACGTGCCACGCTAAGGGGCAGTGGAGGTTGACTATGCCAGGAACTCTTGTCTTCTTTCAAAACTCCTTTAAACACATAAGGGAGAGGCACATGCATAGAGACCGCATGGGCCATGACCCTTCTTTCATTCCAGGACACCAAGCACAAAAGCAACTAGTGCCCATAGGAAACAAGAATTTTAAAAATCCATACTCCTTTAACTGCATGTAGCCAACTCTCTCACTTACTTACTCAATCTTTTCTTTCCCTAGATAAGGAACCCAATCTAGCCTCACAAGCTGTTGCTGCAGGGTTTGGAACAGGAGAACAGATGATAAAAATATGATCCTTTTCAATGTTTTTTTTGGTGTATAGCTGTCTTCATTTGTTATCCACGAGGCTCTATTCACCCAAGAGGGGAAAAAAAAAAGTCATCAACCTTCCCTCTGCTTTTCCTCTGCCAAAATTAATGTGCTGATTTTTTCTCTATAAAGGGAAGAGATAGGTGGGAACAGAACAGCTCTTCCGGCATGTTGACTAACAAAACATGAGTGCTACACACCGTGCATGGAAGGGAGCCCAGTGTGGATTTGGGAGCTGCCCAGTCACATACAAGGCCCTTCATTGCACAACCCGGCACACAGACACACAGCTGTGCAACCCAGCTGGGAGACAGGGAAGGCTAACAGCTCCTTGAATTCTCCCCTGTAATCCAGCACTGTCACATTCAGGCAGCAACACTGGAGAAGGTATGCACTGCATGACACCAGACTGATGAAAGTTGAATTAAACTGGTTTGGGAAACAAGTCTCAGGGCGATGTGCAAACATTCATCCATATTACCATACACAAATAAAATCTAATTCTTTCTTAATGACGCAAAAATAAGACTTGACAGTGATGTTTTACATAACAAAATAACAGATCGTTGCATATTCACTGACTCTGTTACCATGGTGCTCAGCTATCCTTGAGCATATTATCTAGAAGAGTCATGTCCTCCGGGTATCATGGTGGTAAAAGCCACTCCAGGACTGACATTGTACAAGTTGGCCTTTTTTTGTTGAGCATTTTGTAAGCATTCTGAAATGCTAAGATCACTGTCATGAATGTCAGCATGAAGGACTGCCACAAAGCTTTTGGCACTGCTAGTGAGGTCATGGTGCAACAGAAAGAGAAGGCCAGAGTACTTCTTTTTAAAATATTTTGAAGGAAGATGCATTTCGTCATCCAGTGACTGCTATGGATGGCTGAGGAACAAGGCAGTCAAGGAAATAGATGCAGAAAAACTGCTGAAATACCTAGGCTTCTTCCTGATGAAGACATTTCTCTCGAGCACTGCAGGTACCTCAGGGAAAAACAGATGATCCAAATGCATATTTTTCCTTGAACATATTACAGCCATTCCACACAGGTATTGTACTCATCACCAGTTATTCATTAAGCAGCATGACTAACATCTGTCATGTGGTGTTTGTTCACTCATTATCTGTCCATGGGTGAAGAAGTCTGTTGCAGTGGTATGCAGGTTGTTTTGGTAAAGGTTTTTATTATTTTTATTATGATTTACTACGTGTTACTTTACATTCAGGGCATAAAATGTGCTTTGTGTAAATACTTAAGCCAAAAGGTATGAACAATCCCATGGAGAATTTCTGAACTTTCCACAAATGTCTCATATAAAATTCTGCATCATCTGCAGACCATTCTTACCCTCTCTGTGTGCACTGGACTGCATCAAAGAAGCCAAACTGCTCACGATAGTCACGACAGTGCACCCCTCTACTTAGTTAAACCATATGTGGCTAGATGCAAAGCACTTGAAGGCAACGTTGGAGGTGTCTAAATTTCAACAGTTAAAAAAAATGAAAGATGCAGAGTTGACAGGCATTGAGAACAGTCATCAACCAGCCAAAACCAGACTTCTAAGTGAAAAATGGCAGTGGCTTGAAGAGAGGCTCATAGTTCATACTCAGTATAACATGCAGTCTTTGCCACTACATGACAGGTTTCCTTTGCCCAAATAATGTCTTACTTGCTCCATCTAAAACATTTTCTGACATTTATTCATTCATCTCAGGCTGCTCTAGGAAACATCTGTACAGCAAATGTGTCTTAGACATACAGCTTGGATGAAAGAGATTTCCTTTTGGACTGGACAGCCTGAAATAACGTCCTATGCAAATAATACAAATGATTGATACTTGTGGTATTGCTCACCACAGTGCTTTCTGCTGTTTCTCCCTTCATTTTTAATGAGATTTAAAAGCCTGTGAGTGAGTAACCCCAGCCTTTTCATTAACTTAGCTAGCATGAAAAGCTGTGGGGCCTATGTGGCAGGTGCTGTGGGTTGACAATAGGGGTACTGTTTAATCCAAGGGAAACAAAGAGGAGAAAAGGGCCATGAATAAAAGGATATGGGATCTTTTCTGAGGTCAGGAGAAGCATTTTAGATCAGGAGGTGCAAAGAGAGGCCAGCTACACAAAACATTCCTTCTTGCTGCACTCACTTGGCCAGCAGCGTGAAAGTATACCTTGTAATTTGTTCTGCAAAAGACAATGGAATCAAAGTAAAATATCTAAGTGCTTGAAGTTTGTTGTCACTCAGCGGATCACCTCTGCTTGTAGGAGTAGCTGGTTATGGTTCCTTGGGGAATAAACTATTCTTCTGGATGTTGCTTCTTACCAGGCTCACCTCTTTTAAACTCAGAGAAACACAAGGAGACAGTCTAACAAGTGCAATAGCATTTCAACACAGGGAAAAATGGTATGTGATATACAGGTTTGTTCGTTTTTAAACACCGACTGACTCAGTTACTGAGAGTACTAATTATGCAATCAGTGACTGGGAGTTTAGAGTGGAAAGCAGAAATGTTGAATCAAAATCACAAACTTTCTGTAAAACGCCTGAAAGTGTTTTTGCTTGTCTGTGCTCTGTAACTGCAGTGGGTTCAGGGTCATTCGTGTCATTCCTCGTGCTTTCAAGATACTGTTTCCACGTATAAAGGGGCCTTTAGAGACTTAAAGACAGATGGAGAAGAGTACAGTTTCAAAATTTAATCAAATACCTTCCAGTTACAAAGCACAGATGTTCAGGGTCAGGAACACACAAGTGCAGCATTGCTGTAACGTGTCAGGCTACTGCTGCTGCTGTCAGAATAACCTAACCACTTGCAGGTGACTCAGAAGAAGGTGCAAGAGCACTGAAAGGAAAATTATATCATAATTTGCCTACTGAAAGTTCTTTAATACTTTCAGTCACTTGTCGTAAGTACTTATATACCTTACAATTTTTAGCTTTACTTTTAAATCAGCGAGTGAGACAATGACAGATGCTCACATTAATTTACGTGGCCAATGGCTTTTCAAGTTTTGCAAAGGTCCTGGACCAAGTGATAACACCTGGGAATAATTTTCTTGTGGTAATTGTGCATCATGAAATTCTTTTCCTTTTAATTAAAAGGAAATTACAGCCTTTCAACTTCATGGAGCATCTCCCATTTTTGCCTTAATAAAAAAGATTAGCAGAGTTTCTTTATGACACTCATTTAAAAAATGTTTATTGTGATGCTTTTTTCCTGCTATTTCCTCTAGCACATATAATTTTTTTTTTAAACTACTGCAGTTTGAAAATCCTTTTTTCTTCTAAATGTTTCCTTTAAATAACTGGGAAATCCCATGCAAAGACTGATCACTTAACGTGCTTGTGGATTTTGTGGTTTCTCCAGTCCTGCTTTTAGGCTGCCAGGAACCTCTTACAGATGTATTTTTATTGAGCACTATATACCTTAGTAGAAGGACTGCTTAAGGGCCATGTGATTTCCTGGGGGCAATCTCACACAAGCATCCTTTGGGCATAATTCAAAGTTTTATATAGGTATCTCCGTACACCTTCTAACCAAGGCATGTTCCTCTGCCTTCTATGCGCTCTCCTTTGTGTCTTCTCATACTGTCTTGCATATTCTCTACTTCTTTCCTTTGTCTTTCCCATTATCCTCCGTTACCCCTCTTCCCATTTCAACTATGTCTGCACAGGCTTATCTTAGCCTTTTAGTTTGTGTACTCCAACTGAGTACCTATACACCCCAAATCTCTTACTGCTGATGCAGTTCATATGAACGACTCTACTTCTTGAGTGTTTATTTCCTGTTGTGGGGGCTGGAAGAAAACAAGTTACCCACACAAAAACAATGTTTGTAAGATGAGCCGTGTCCGCACCAGAAGCACTCTGCCAGGGTGCACAACGCATCGCTGTATCCTCTCCGGGCCATTTAACCCCATTTCCAGCCCCATTCGAACACGGAGGTGCGTGGGCTGGTGCGTGGCTGTAAGCGGCTCCTGGAGATGGCTTCGCAAACAAGGGGAGCTTCAAGAGAGCTTCAGCCTGGAAAATGTTTTGAGCATCTCATGGAAAATCACTACCCCGTGTCCCCCTCCCTCCCAAAAACACAGACAGCGAATATAGCAATATTTACTGAAGGTACCAAAGGCATGAAAGAAAGAGAGGTGCAGTTTCTGCTCCGAATGATCTATAATGTCCACGTGTGGACGTCTCAGGGAAGGGGTGAAATCTGCAGACAGACACCTTCTTTTCCCCTCAGAGCTCCTGCTCACCTTCCCCCTACGCTTCCACGCATCCGGGATAGCCATAGACCTCGTTTCACAGCCTCCCGGCGTCGAAAACGAGGAATTCCGCTGAACCTGCTGGCATGAGGGAACAAGTAAAATAAAATTGAGCGACGTTACCCCTTCTTACCCTGACTCAAGGGAAAACACGGAGGGGAACGTACAGACGGCTGCGGGCGCAGTGACCAGCCGCGCTCAGGGGGAAGAGGCCGGGGCCGGGCTGCCCTCTCGGCCCCACACCGGCTCCCGCCAGGCAGGGCGGGAAGAGCGGAGGTCGCGGCCCCGTTCGCCTTCCCCCATGCGGCCCCTCAGGGGCGGGCGATGGCGATGGCCGGACCCCACGGCCGCCCTCCCGCCCCGAGGGGACCGCCCGTCCCTGGCCGGGCCGCCGGCTGGGT
>VZRS01014888.1:2909-20028 GCA_013398055.1 Ifrita kowaldi
TGGGATAGAAGGAAGGACAAAGCACAGAACAACACCCAAGAATGGAATTGTCAGCGCTGCACCTGCTCCCAAGCGTGTCCCACCCGCTGTCACCCCCGGCACGAGCCCCCCAAAACCAGGGCCCAGAGCTGGGAGGATGCTAAACTTCCCATCTCATTACAGCTGGAAACTCTGACCTGTTTAAAGTGAGCTAAAGGGATTTTTTCAGAAATTAAAGCTGCATTTTTTTCCCCAAATCTGCCCCAAATCTCACCCTAAGCCTTTTCCATCTTCTTTTTTTTTCCTACTATAAAGACTCTTGTATTTTGTTAGACTGGTTTCAGCACTTTTTCCTGACTGAGAGGGGAAAGAAAGAACACAGTCTGGATTTATTGGCTGTCGGGTGGGATTGATATTCAAATTTCTCTCTCTCCCTGTGGTGTCCCCACAATTCCCATTGCAGGCGAGCCAAGATCCTGCATTTTCCTGGTACCACCCCCATGTGTGATGGGGGAGCACCACAAACCCTCTCCCTGTGACCTCAGACCTGAATCACAGCGTGGGGTTTTCCTCCAAATTACCCCATCGGCCTCTGGAGCTTTGGGAAGGGCCATTCCCATGTGCAACTCCGGGTCTCACGTCCCAGTGAAGCTGATCTGGTCTCGCTGGGGACTCTTTCTTCTTTCTCCATGTCCCCACAGGATACAAACACCCTCAGGGGAACTTGAGCACCCCAGGAATGTCCAAAAGGATTTTGGGGCTGGCCAACTCCATGGTCACTTCCTGCCTGGATCCCTTCATCTCCCTCAGAGGAATTTTCTATCTAGATGGAGTGAAGGGGAAGAGTAGCCACAGTTCCTGCCTGTCCTCACTGGGGAAGGGGAGATGCAGATTTAGGGCCTCCCTCAGGCTGAGCTGTGTTTTCTGCCTCCCTGAGGATGCCCAAACACGGATGAATTTTGGAGGAAGCTGCTGGGAAAGAGAGGGATCATGGCTCAGTCTCCAGGCTCAAGGCACCATAATTAGAGGAGGGAGAAGGAAAAGTTTCTCCCTGGTGACTCCATGGCTTAGGAGTGCTCAGAAGAAAAAATTCTGAGTGTTTCTAAACTGGATAACGAGCATTTCACGAAACCCACGGAATAAAACAAAGCAAATATCCCTGGAGTGGGAATTACAGTCCAGGATCTCTCCTCTCCAGCAGATCCTTCACGTCAGTCCCTGCAGGCAGGGGAGGACAGAGAGTACCCCGGGCTGGGTCTGTGCACAGGGAGCCTTCCCACACTCTCCATCCTCAAAGAACAAAAAGTTCCTCTCCGTACCTTTGTGCAAATGGTAAATATTTGCAGGGACACGCTTGGAAGGAATCCTGCATGGCAAGAGCAGCCGGCTGTGGCTCCTTTATTGCCACTGCTCGGCTGGGCAGAACCGGGGCTCACCGAGCACTGACACAACCCAGCAGCTCCCAAAAACACCCGGAATTTGCACCTGGGGCTCCTCACTCACGCTTGGAGAGGGGGTTGTTCTTACAGAATGATGGAGCTACCAGCAGCAGGAATAGCAGTGATGACGATGATGACGACGGTGATGTCTTCATTTTGTATAATTCCATCCATCCAAATATTCCCAGGCACTGGAGAGATCTCAGTCCACCCAGGGATCACTCCCACCACTACAGGTCACTGTCAGAGATACGACAGGTAGGATTTTTAAGTAGGAACACAGTATTTTTCAATAATGACCCCATTTTTCCTGGGCTGGGGAGAAAAACAACTGGAACAGCTTTTTGTGGCTCTCCACTTTCCCTCTGCTCCAGGGTTCCAGCCCATTTACTCTGGGTTTTACAGGCACGGAAGTGATACCTACTGTTCTTTCCTGATGTCCATCAGGGCTCTCCTGAGCAGAATTTGGAATCTCGCGTTGCCTGGGGAGCACTGCCTTTTTCATCTCCAGTATGGGGGAGAACACCTGACATTCCAGGGACATACCAGACCTGCGTAGAAAGAGGTGATCCCTCCTCAGCTCTGCTCCCTGAGAATCTTTCAAAATAAACAAACCAAACCATGGCCTTTCATAAATCCAGATTTCTCTAAATGCTGCCTGCTCTGGCAGTCCTTGGAAGGCATGGAATCACAGAATCAGGGATTTGACATCAAAACTGGGAAAGATCTCCAAGATCACCAAATCCAACTGAATATCCTCATTCCCACAAAACCATATCAGCAAGTGCCACGTTATGTTATTTTTGAACACTTCAGAAGACCCAAGGATGTGAAGCTTGGGGACTGCAGGACATCCCAACTGCCCGGTGTCCACCTCCCCACATCCTGGCTCCAGGAACAGCCTGCTGGAACAGCGCTGGATTTTGAGGTGTCGTGCAGAGTTTGGTCTCGAAGCTGGGGTAGTGTCAGTCACGTTCCCTTCAGGGAGAGAAACCAGCTCCACACCCAGACAGGACAATGTGAACAGGGCTGTGGGAATCTGCTTCCTGTTTCCTGCATTGCCATTCCCGGAAGGCTCAAGACTCCAAAAGATGCTCATCACCTCAGGATGACCTGTGCCTCACCACTAACGAAAGCTGGCCAGGAGTCTCCCAGTCCTCGCTGCTGAGTCCCTGAGCACCTCTGCGGGATTTCCAGTGGCCACATCCAGGAGACAGCCCAGCTCCCAGGAGAAAGAAATCCCAGGAGCAACAGGAGCCCAGCAGCGTCTTTATTTAACACCGTTGGGCCACGGTGCCAGATGAAATATGTGGGATCCACACGTGAGTGATGGAGATGCATTTGGGTTTGGAGAAGGAAAGATCTGCCTTCCATCTGCTGGAAGACATCTGTCCACCCCTCAGCAGAAGCTGTGGCGGGATATCTTGTTCCAGACAACCAGCCCTGCCAGTTCCTGACACCTGCTCCCACGTACCTGCCGTTCCCGGAGCATTGGGAAGAGCTGCTCCTCTTCCCAGCCAGGGAAAAGAGCAGCAGCAGCCTCAGAGCAGCAATGGCCCCATTTCTCCTGGTGGAATTTGGGGGGTGACTAAGAGTGATGGCAGCTATCAGCTGCTAAGTACGAGCAGCTGGACTAATGACGAGTCCCAGTGAAATTCCAGCATTTTTTTCTTTATGGACCGATGCAAATGGCAAACACAGCGCTGGCATTTGCTCCAACTCCAGGGCTGGATCTGCTCTCTCGCGCCCAGCATCCCAACCACCAGCACGAGCTGGGATTCCAGGGAAGCTGAGAAGTTCCTCGGTCCCTGCTGGTGGCAGGAGCGGATCCGTGGCTGCTGCAGCTGCCTGGGTTGGGCTCCTGCCCAGAACATTGATTAGAGATTAAGTGCTGCTTATCACCGTGCTTGGGCCCAGCCTGGTGACAGCAGGAGGAAGGCACCAAGAGCCCATGGGGGGTCTGTCCTCTATTCTGGGGCCAAACCCTTCTGGGAAGGCAAAGTGCTGCCACTCAGATTCCTGCTGTTCACCCACCCTAAGGGAACAACCCGTTAGCGCTTCCTCCCAGGAGCGGTGCTGGAAACACAGGGAGAGCCCTTGCACAATGTGTGTTTTCCATGGATGCACGCTCCCTTGCTGAGCCTTTTCCAAGCTGTCTCAAAGGGAGGAGGGATAAGTCTTGCTCTCTGAGTGGCTCCAGCCCCTCTGGCAGAGTGGGAAGCAGAGCCCTGGCACCTCAGCACCTCCTGAAAATTCAGCCCCATCAGGCCACGAGCAAATATTCCCCACCCGGAATGCAAATCCTGGGATACCCAACTTCTGTGGCCAAGCTCCAGCGGGTCATTTGGGAACGATGCCCACCAAATCCCGGTGATGCTGCCTGTGCCTGCCTCCCCTTTTTCCGTATTTTGAACAGAGTTTGTGAAAACATGCATTATACAGCAGGTGTAACACTCATAAGGAGACACTGGAGCATGAGGCAAAGAATGGTTCCTGTGTTGATTTGAATTCTCCCAGCCACACAGCCGCTCCCATAAATTCCTGTGACCGAGGGAATCTGTATTTCAAAACACACATTAGAAAAAATATAATTGAAATGGAGAGACCGAGATAAATTTGTGTTATCAGGTGCAGTTACCAAGGCAGTAAATCATTGTCACAGCATAAGCTCTTATCCATATTTCCATATTAACACCAAACCTGGACTCGGGGCTGGCGCTGCTGCACAGAAAAGGGATCAGCACGTCCTGATGCTGTCTGGGGCTGGTGGCTGTCACCAGGCACTGAGTGAAGCCAGCGCTGTGTCCTCATCCCACCGGGATCAGACAAAATCTACAGCGCTGGGGGAGTGAGCACCCCAAGCTGTTCCTGTCCCAGGGCACCCTCGCAGCTCAGACATGGAAAAACTCTGCACCCGAGGAGCAGGGACACATGGCTGTGACCCAGGGCGAGCTGGTGACCTTGATGGCAGTCTCAGCCTGCCCGGGGGACAGACAAAGAGCAGCGAGGCTCTCGCTCTCCAAGCTCAAATCTCCGTGCAATCCCAAAGGTTCGGCACAAAACTTAAACCTAAGGATCCCTGCTGGCTGCACTCCCAGGGGAAAGGGGAAATCCCTAACCCTGTGTGCCCTGGAACTGTGCTCCCAGTGCCCCCGAGCCCTCCAAGCCTCCCCCTTCACAAATATTGTCCCCCCTTGTAATCCCTGTCATGGATTCTCCTTCTTCCAGAGGGTCCCAGCCCTCAGCAAACCCTCTGCCACTCGCCAGGCCCTGTCCTGAAAGACTCTGCATTGCTCAGGGAGGCTTGTGGTGCCAGCTGGGCATTCCATGACTGTCCTGCTTGCATCCCCAACCCAAAAAGGACCAAATCAGGGTCTCTGCCTGTGTGGGAATCCATTATAAACACCAATAAACGGAGCCAGCATTTGGTTCTACTTGAGATAATGTTTTGGCCACAGCTGTGCCTCTTTACAGGCAAGACATAAAACCTCAGTGAAGGCTCCCTAATAAACACCCTCATCTTTAAAGGACTTGAAGCCTCACAAGAAAAGCTGTGTTAGTTACCGACCTGATTGATACTCATTAAAGCAAAGCTGAGATAATTCTTCCCTAAAACCAGTTGCCGCTAGGAATGCTCTGAAGGAGCTCGGTCAGTGTCGTCATTTTTCCTTTCATTCCCTTGCTTTTTCTGGAAGAGGAGAACACACACATTTCAACGGAGAGAACGCTGTAAAACGAAGAAGTAATTTTTGGGCAAACTGTCAAGATTTCATTCCAAACCCTAAATCTTCTTCTTGAAATGCAATGGTTTTCCGGTAAAACCTGTTGGCTCCTGACAGGGATTTTTTTTTCGTGCTACTGGGTCAGCACTTTACTTGCATAATGTTCAAGCAAATGACTCTTCTCTGCCCACATTCCGATGCCTTTGGAGGAATGGGATGCAGTCACCGAGTCCACGCTTCCCATGCAGGGCCTGTCCCCGCTGAACCGACGAGAGGAATAGTGAAGGCACCAGCATAAAAATCATCATAAAAAAATGACAACGGCTGCTCCTGCCCCTGTGTGCTGAAAATTCCACGAGCCAGCCATTACTCCATCGGATCCTGGTAAATCTGAAGTGCCAATCTATTCCCAGAGCAGCCCTGGCCTGAGCTGAGACAACCCCTATGATTAGTTTTATTCTGCAGAAATCCAGAAGAAATTGCAGGGGGTGATCTCCCTGGATGAGCTCTTTCCATTACCTTCAGTCATCTCCATTCCATGCATGCGGAGACTGCAGGAAGAGCTTTTCCCTGTCTGCAGCTTCCTCCCAAGGGGCAGCGGAGGGGCAGCTCCCATCTCTGCTCTCTGTGACAGGGACAGAGCCCAGGAATGGCTGGAGCTGTGTCAGGGGGGTTTAGGTTGGATATCAGGGAAAGGTTCTTCCCCAGAGGGTGCTGGGCACTGCCCAGGCTCCCCAGGGAATGGGCACGGCCCCGAGGCTGCCAGAGCTCCAGGAGCGTTTGGACAGCGCTGCCAGGGATGCCCAGGGTGGGGTTGTTGGGGTGTCTGTGCAGGGCCAGGGGTGGGACTGAGTGATCCTGATGGGTCCCTCCCAGCTCAGGATATTCCATGATTCGGTGATTCCACGATTTCAGCTTGAACCTGGCATGATTTGAACATGACTTTTAGTACTGAAAGTGGAATATCCATCCAGGGTGGGGGGAAAGACCTCTGGAGAAACCACGACTCCCTTCCAAGCCAAACCGGGGCAGGGGATGGGATACACTTGGAGTGTCTTTTTCATTTCCCAGGGACAGCAGAAAACCCTCAGGACCTGCTGGAACCTCTCGCAGCAGAACAAACACGTGGTAGGGGGTTATTTATTTCTGATGGGCTGGACGAGGTCCAGAAGCTCCATCTGTTCTCCTGCACCTCCCCATGCTGGAGCCAACCCACTCATTGCCCCCTTCCCTTCCCTTGGACTCTGGGAAAATTTATTCCCCTATTTCCTGCCTGAGTAGAAGAAGCAAAAGAGAAACTTGCTGATTGATTTGAGGCTCGGAAAGTCCCTGTCATCTTGTTTGATGACTTCATTGCAGAAATGAAAAAGACAAGGGAAGAGCAATGTTTTCAAAACAATTTGGAGCAAGAGGAGGAAGGTGGTAGGAGGGGAGCCACGGGAAGTTGATGGCCTTTCTTCCTCAATTCCCACATTGTGCCTGGCTTGCTGCAGGCTATGGAGAGAAAGCAAAATTGTTATGATTCTTATTAGCTTTTATTTTATAAAGCCTGGCCCACGCTCTGTAGGGGTTTCCAGCGGGAGCTGCAAATCAGAGGCGCGGCTGGCACCTGCCTGGCCTCCTGATCATCCCATTAATGTCCCACCTGGCTGCTGCAGCGGGACCTGGGTCGTGCTGCCAGCCACAGGCGAGGTGGCTGCTTGGGGACCGACGTGTGCTGGCTGCAGCACGGCCCTTTGTGCCCTGCTGGTGAAATGTGTCTGGCACGCACCGGGAACGACTGGAGCGCGTCACTCGCCCAGCTCCGGGAACAAAGAGAGCATTCCCGGCCCTGCTCCCTGCAAAACAGCCTGGATAACGAATGTCAGCAGGAGGACAGCTCCAAAGCAGCAGCATCCATGGCCAGGGCTCTTCCACAGCCCTTTGGCTCCCTGAGGGGCAAACAGGAGCTCCTGGATCCTCCCAGCTCTGCTGTGTCCAGCAGCTTTTCTGTCCTACCAGAGAAGGTTTCAGCCTGGAGAAGAGAAAGCTCTGGGGACACCTCAGAGCCCCTTGCAGTGCCTGAAGGGACTGGGGACAAGGCTCCGGAGGAACAAAGGAAGTGGAATGGCTTCAAATTGCTAGAGGGCAGGGTCAGGTGGAATGTTGGATAGGAATTCTTGGCTGTGAGAGAGGTGAGGCCCTGGCACAGGGTGCCCAGAGAAGCTGTGGCTGCCCCTGGATCAGTGGAAGTGTCCAAGGCCAGGTTGGACGGGGCTTGGAGCACCCTGGGCTAGTGGAAGGTGTCCCTGCCCATGGCAGGGGGTGGAACAGGATGATTTTTTAGAATTCCTTCCAATCCGAACCATTCTGGGACTTTAAAAGCAGGGTGAGGCCACCCAGAGCACCTGGAGCATTCCCCCGTGGGCACTGGCAGTGTCTGTGCTCAGCCTTTCCTCAGCGTTTGACTTCCCAGCTGCTCCACACACCAGAGTGATGATCCCCGAGTGCTGTCACAGGTGATCTGGGGGGGAATAACCAACCTAACAGGCTCCAGCAGTTATTCCTTGTGGAGGCACGCCGGGAGGCAGCAAATAACACGGAGCACCGCGGCGGAAGGGGCTGTGTGCTCCTAGGAGGAACCCTGGAATTCCAGAGAATTTGCAGCCTATGTGGATGGGGCAGACGTGGGGTGGGAGAGGGAACAACGGCTGAAAAAGAGAGGGTTTTGTTCAGCCCTGATCTCCAGGCAGGCAGCGGTGGCTTTCTCAAGGAATACAGGCGGGATTTGCACCGGAAGGAGATTCCTGGTTGTGGGGTGGGCACAAGGAGCTGTCCCCAGGAGTGTGGCTTTTGTGGTGCCACAGGCGCAGCTCCCACTGAAATACAGCCTTGGGAGCACCGGGAGTGGGGTTTTACATCTGCCATGGGCAGGATCCTGCGTAAACCAGTGATTGCTGTTCCTGAAAATCTGCTCTTCCTCCCCTCCAGGTCATTCCAGAGAGCTGGCACAGAGCCCAGATTCCTGCACAGGACTTGCACACACCACTCCAAGAGGGAAAGAGTCCTTATCCTAACCCAAACAGTGAGGAACTCGGCGGCAGCCATAAATACGCCAGTGCTCCACTTGCTTTTCAGGATTAAAAAAAATCTTGAGAGGACACATTTCTCAGTAATCGTCGCTGTGCAGATTATGCTAATTGCCAGCAGCAGCGTAATGCTCAGCAAATCCCAGCAAATTCCAGCACGCTCCCAGACACATTCCCGCCTGCCTTTTGCCCACGTGTTTATCTGGGAAGGATGCTGACAAAGGAGGAGAATTATCTTTTAGAGCAGAATTCTTGGATTTTGACTCTAAACAGGGTAGGAAGCAAACAGGGAACATGCATGGATTTCTTTCCAGCAAAGGAAATGCAGTGAGATTCCTGGGGACAATTCCCATTCTGTGGGCTCAGGGGGATGGCTCAGGGGAAGGAGAGGAAGAAAAGGCGATGTTTGGGGGTTGTAAGAGAAAGCCAAGCCCAGAGGGTCAATAGCAGCACATTTCTATGGGATGGCACCACGAGAGGCATCTATCCCCGCAGGGAACTGCGTCCAGAGGGCTGGAACACAGGGAATGTGTGCTGTGCTTCCCAGGAAAACCGCACCTCAAACTCACTGCAAAGGGGTCACACGGCCAGATGGGGCTTGGTTCCAGCAATTCCTCTGCGAGAGGAAGGCCTGTCCTGATCCTGAGGGCTGGGGTCAGGAAGCAGTGGGGAATCACCACGGCTGATATGCCCTTCTCCCAAGGAGGGAAGGACTCCTTGGTGTGTCCATGCCAAGTCCCAGAGCTGCTGGTTTAGGCGGGAGAGAGCGTTCAGGCAGTTCTACAGAAATGTTGGGAAAGATCTCCAGGATCTGTGAGCTTCTTTGTTCACCGCTGAACCATGGCCCCAAGTGCCACACCCACGAGTTTGCTGAACACCTCACAGGATTCCCAGCCACAGATCTCACAGAACATTCCGAGTGGGAAGGGACCCACCGGGATCACCGAGTCCAACCCTTCAGGGAATGGCCTGTTCTGGGATCACAGCCATGGTGTTATTAGCTCCATGCTTGCCTCCACCGCTGCCCTGGGCAGATTGTCTGGCCACTCTTTCAGGGAAAGAATTTTCCCTGATGTCCAACCTGAGCCTCCCCTGGCCCAGCCTGAGGCCGTTCCCTCTCATCCTGTCCCTGTACCCTGGGAGCAGAGCCCGACCCCCCTGGCTGCCCCCTCCTGTCAGGGAGTTGTGCAGAGCCACAAGGTCCCCCTGAGCCTCCCTTTCTTTGGAGTTCCAGTGCTGAGCATCCCAGCTAGGCCCCCGAAATCCCTAGGGCAGAATTTCCTGCACTAGCGCTGAGCTTTGTCGCTGTCTGCACCACAAACGGCGAGAAACGACACAGAGCCCAGGCTCAGGGATAAATGGAAGTGATTTAATAATTTTTCCAAAGGCTTTTATATGTTAGTTCGCAAAAGCGTGTTAAATGGCATAAGGTAATTGGTCCTTTGGCCATCCACCCCTTGAGGGGATTGGCCAAATTCTAAGACACCCATTTCTAAATATTTGTCTAGTCAAAACCATAACAATACTGCAAAAACAGCCTGCAGGTGCAAGAAGTTTACAAAACTGTAACATGGTTTTAAATAATTTGCATGGGAAAGAAAGAGCTCTCACAAAATGCTGCGGAGAGCTGGAAAATTTCTCTGCTAAGGCTTTTCAGCGTCTACAGAGCTCCACTCCCAAGTGTGACATGCCACCTTTCTCCAGCCTGGCTGTGACCCCAGGCCGTGCAGCCTGACCCAGCAGCTCCGGGGAGATGAGGGGTCTGGTTAGTGTGTCTGAAGCCCAAAGGCAAGGAAATGCATCGTTAACCAAGGACAAAACGCCACCATCACGCTCTGCCCTTTCCCACCGTTATCTGCTGCAGTCACGCTGGGACTGATGCTCCCAGCTCTCGGTGGAACTTGTCTGCCTGATGGTTGTGGTGCATGTGGCAGTGGCCACTGCAGCAGAAGATTCAGAGGAATTGCAGACAGGCCTCCAGAACACAGAGGTCTCACTCTCACCCCTCGCTTACAGCAAATTCCCACGTTCCCAGTGGTTTTTAGTTTGCATGTTTCAAGTTTATTGGCTTAGGAGTTCTCCACCCAGTTTTATGCATGAGCTTCATGTTTATGTATTTCCCCTAATTGCTTATTTATTAGCTCTGGAAAGTTCTCCCTTCCTCGATGCCCCATTGGTTGACTCATGTAATCCCCTCCCTTAAGTTATCCCCATTGGATGTTCCCCTGTTGGCTCCTCCCCTTTAGTCAATCCCCATTGGTTGTTTCCCTTTGTTCCACCCCCTTCTCCTGACTATAAAACCCTTGGACCCTCTCATTCCTTTGTCTTTTGTCTCTGGGCCCTTTGGCGCTGTTACCTCCCTGGAGCCCATACAAGAGACGCCTCTCTCCTCCTTTGCCTCCGCCGACACCTCTTCACCATCCTTGTTCGGGGCTCGCTCCCTGCGAAGGAGCCGGCCCTCTGCGCTTGCCGCAGCAGAAGCCAAGGACGTCTGCAGCTGGACGCTGCACGGCCTCGGGCAGCCCCAGCGGTGTCACCTGGTTGCTGGTCAGCCCCTCAAGCATCACCAAACCAATGGAAGGCACTCCACTGCAGCCCCCAGGGCCGGTTTTGCTCACCATGCAGGGAGCACAGACTCACGTTTCAGTAGATTGGCGCTGGTTCAGTGCCGACAGCTTGGAGAGGTGTGACACTGCTTCCTATTCAGAGTCGTGGAATCTCGGAATGGTTTGGGTTGGAAAGGAGCTTAAAGCCCATCCAGCTCCACCCCCTGCCATGGGCAGGGACACCTTCCACTGTCCCAGGTTGCTCCAAGCCCCATCCAGCCTGGCCTTGGACACTTCCAGGGATCCGGGGGCAGCCACAGCTGCTCTGGGCACCCTGTGCCAGGGCCTGCCCACCCTCAGGATTTTTTAGCTCAGACAATTTCTCTTTCTGCTCAGGATTCCCAGCTCAGAGCCTGATCCGCCAGCACTGAGTCTCCTCTTCTTTATTAAATAATTGCTGAACCTTCAGACTCCCTGAACAAATCTCCCCGGTGCCCCGTGTGATCAGCCGGAGGCTACTGTGCTGGTTCCACTGTGGGTAGAGACTCTGGAAATAAAGCACACCCCCACCTCGCCCAGGCAGCTGCAGAGAGCATTTTCAAGGCGTTTCTTTCCAGAGGGAGAGATCCGTTTCCTTTCTCATTACCTGGCTCTGTGCAGAGATGCTGGGCTCTGCATCCACAAGCAGAGCCCCCCTCCTGCTCCCAGCGTGCCCAAGTTGCTGTTTGGGAGAGGCCACAGGTGGGTGTTTACAAGCACAACACCACAAACTCCTAATAGGAGAACAGATCGGGACTCCTTGGAGGATTGCACAGGATAAAAACCTTCGGCACAGAAACTGATCCAGAAAACGGAGAGATGAAATGGATGGGTGACCTCCCTATGCCACTGCTGCCACCAGGTCCTGAGGTGAGAGCCTGGGAAGACACCTCCACTCTGCTTTTATCCCCAGTACATTATTTAATGTCCTCTGGGCCTCACCAGGGAGGCTCTAGGACTGTGCTGGAGCTTTTCTAACCCAGGGAATTGGATTCAGATAGATCTTGGCTGAGAGGATGGGCAGGCCCTGGCACAGGGTGCCCAGGGAAGTTGTGGCTGCCCCTGGATCCCTGGCAGTGCCCAAGGCCAGGCTGGACGGGGCTGGGAGCACCCTGGGACAGTGGAATTTGTCCCTGCCCATGGTGGGGGTGGGACTGGATGAGCTTTAAGGTCCTTTCCAACCCAAACCATCCTGGCATTCCATGATATGCACTAAGGTGAAATCAAATCAAACAAACCTTTGTGTGAAAGGAATAGAAATCCCCAGGGAAAGGCAGATTGACTTTTATTCCAAAAAGCTGATGGATAATAGTGAAGGTCAGGTGGGCAGTTCCTTTTTCAGACAGTACCTCTGTCCAGTGCACTGGAGCAGGGCACACGGACACTGTGTTGAATTTATTTGCCGTAATTTAACGTCAGCTCCAAAGAGATTGGAATTTTCCTGGCACTTCGTATTCTGGCAGGAGAGTAGGACTGACGAGGTCTGATGCAAAGGCAATGAAAAATGTGAGAGATCTCCATAAAGGGAAGCAGTCAGCTTTAAGGTTCAGCTGGATGAACTGCTCCAAGGATTTATGGGGTGGAAGGCAGAGCTACGGCAGCTTCCGAAATCATTGCTGCAGTCACACAGACAAGGGGAAGGGACTCCAGCCTGGCTGAGGGCAGGGAAACATCCAGACCAGGCTCATCTCTCACAGCTCACTCTGGATGTGCCCATGTGCAAAAGTGACTGAGGAGAGTAAGTGTCACCACCTTTAAATCAGACCTTGATATCGCATTAATTACAGACTTAGAATCACAGAAGGGTTTGGGTTGGAAGGGACCTTAAAGCCCATCCAGTGCCCCCTCTTGCCATGGGCAGGGACACCTTCCACTGTCCCAGGCTGCTCCAAGCCCTGTCCAGCCTGGCCTTGGGCACTGCCAGGGATCCAGGGGCAGCCCCAGCTTCCCTGGGCACCCTGTGCCAGGGCCTCACCTCTCTCACAGGGGAAAATTTCTTCCTAATACCCCATCTAATGCTGCCCTCTGGCAGTGGGAAGCCATTGCTCCTTGGCCTGGTACTACAAGTCTTGGTAAAAAATCTCTTCATCTTCCTTGAAAGCCCCTTTTATACACTGAAAGTCCTCCATAAGGTCTCCCTGGAGCCTTCTCCTCTCCAGGCTGAACAGTCCCAGCTCTCCCAGCCTTCACTGCCAGCAGAGCTGCTCCATCCCTCTGCTCATCCTGGTGCCTCCTCTGGGCTCTCTCCAGCAGCTCCAGCTCCTCCCTGTGCTGGGCCCCAGGGCTGGGGCAGCTCTGCAGGTGGGGTCTCACCTGAGCACAGGGGCAGATGGGCAGAATCCCAATCCCTTTCCTGCTGCCCACGCTGGGATCAGCCCAGCACAGGGCTGGGATCAGTGCAGAAATCCCTCTCTTGGCCTCCAGACCCCAAAAGCTCCATAATACAAGACAGGGAGGAAAGGCTCTTTCCTTGAGTCACAGGCGAGGTCCTGTCCTCCCAACGCCTGCACAGACCTTGCAGGCATCAAAAAGCAAAGGGAACTGTCCCCAGGAGGTTCATGGGGGGGGACCCTGTCACCCTTCCTGCCACCCACCCCTGTGGGGCTCCTGGACACCCAGCCCTGCTCACTTCAGTGTGGACACATCTCAGGACCAGCTTCTCCTTTGGCATTTCATCACATTCCAACCAGCAACGTGAGGCAAAGGGAAGAATATCCCCTATTTTTAGCAAATAAAATGCAAATTTAAAGCATTACCTAATCCAGAGCCTTTGTGGGACTGCATTTCATTGGTTGGTTACAGAACCCTGATGTGGGAGGAAAGATAAAGCCAATGAGCTCCCCCTTCCCAGTTCCAACCACATAGGTGTATCCATGCATTGGAATGAGGTGGTGAACCCGGCCAAACCAGGCTGGGGTTAATAAAGGCTTTACCAGAATAAATTCATTGTTTACACATCTGCGTTTTCGTGATCTGCAGATGTGTAAATAACCGTGGGAAATTATCCTGGGAGTCATCCTGGGAGTTACCCTCGAAGTATCCTGAAAGCCTTTTTTATACAGCCACCAATTCATGTGAATGTCCTGTGATATAAATGAACATGCCCAATTAAAATAAAACAAGTATAAAATTTATTTCGTGTCCNCTGGAACGCTTGGGTTTGGCAATCAGAAATGGGAGCTCAGGAATTTGGTAATTACCCATGGAATAGAATCATTTAGGTTGGGAAAGACCTCCAGGGTCATCAAATCCACTTTTCCCTCCATGTCCCACCTCGTCACCCAGCCCAGAGCTCTGAGGGCCACGTCTGGGCGTTCCTTGGACATCTCCAGGGATGGGGACTCCAAACCTCCCTGGGCAGCCCCTGCCAATGGAATACACCCCAAACTCACATCCTGCCCCAGGAGCTCCCTGCCTGGGGCTCACACCTGGGGATAAGGGACAAATCCATGCCAAGGAGGGGAAATAGCTCTGGGCAACCTGGGATAGTGGAAGGTGCCCCTGTCCACAGCAGGGGGTTGGAATGAGATGAGCTTTAAGGTCCTTCCAGCCCCAATCCTGTGATTCTCCTGCCTCCTCCTGCTTTGGGGGGATGGAAAGCTGTCCCTTTGGTGTGCTGGGTTTGGGATCCCAGGCAGGGAGCTTCTCCCGCATCCATGGAAAGCAGCCCAGGGGGTTCTGCCATTGGCTGCAGCAGACACAAGCAGGAACCCGGAGGGGCTCTGGGGCTGGAGCACCCCACCTTCACAGGGAAGTTGTTTTGTACCTGGCAGCCCAAAATCGCTTCCAGTTAAATCCAAAACCCTACTCAGCAACACCTGCCAGTTCCCCAAAATGCAAATTTTTCCAGGCAGACGGTATTGATATGCACTGACATTCCACAGGGGGCTGGGGGAGTTGGGAATTTGCCAGAAATAGGCAGCTCTTACTTCTGCTTAAAACTCACTTTTCATCTCACATTCAATTATCAAGCACGGAATGTATTTTTAGCAGCTGGCATTAGGAGAGCGCTGTCACTTTTGTTCCAGCCTGACTTGAAACTTGCGTTTATGGGAAGACTTGGAAGAGTTTGTGCCTGTTCCCGTCCCAAAACTGGGAAAGAGGAGCAAGGAGAGGCTTGGCAGGTGTCTCTAGACCCCCCCAAAATAAGAGAAATCCACGCTGAGGGTGGCTCAGGGAACTGGGGTCTGACGCAGAGCTGGCAGGGATGACAGAGAGGCAGAAAATGAGGCAGCAGAGGAAGCTGATGTTGACAGTGTCATTTTTAACAGGATATCGGTGCTCAGGATTCAGGCACCTTCCTGGCCTGTTGCAGCAGCAGGAAGGTGAAGCAGTTTGGAAGAAATCTGTCAGAAAGACACGGCTCCGATCCCTCTCTCGGAGGTGCCCATCCTCCTGACACGCAGTGCCCCCACCCCACAGCCCTCCCCTCACCACGGGGCACTCACCTGGGGTTTGCCTTGCAAGAGATGGCTGGCACAAGGGGAAGCAAAGGAAGTTGTTAAAGCCTCTTGTCTCCCTCTCCCTTTCACAATGCACCTTTTATTCCATTGGAAATACGAATTATAGCAGTTTGAAACCAATAAGTTAAATTTAGGCTGAGCATACATACAGGAACAGCGTGATGTGGAGGAGATCAAGATAGGTAAAGAAGTAAAGAGGTAAAGATACTACATTTCATGCACTAGTTCAAAGTAATTTTTTGGTTTTTAATATACGTAGCAGATGATTGGGCTTGGGAGCGACACTTGCATCATGAATGCAAAATCTGACCTGTACAAGAGCTAAGTTTTCTACAACAAAAGTTTGGGGGTTATTTAGGTTTTATTTTTGATGGGCTTTGGTGTGTGGGGTTTCTTTTTTGCTTTTTTGCACCACCCCGCAGCCCTCCCCTCACCACGGGGCACTCACCTGGGGTTTGCCTTGCAAGAGATGGCTGGCACAAGGGGAAGCAAAGGAAGTTGTTAAAGCCTCTTGTCTCCCTCTCCCTTTCACAATGCACCTTTTATTCCACTGGAAATACGAACCAGCCCGGTTAATGCTCGGGATTAGATTGGAAAGAAAGAAAACAAAAGGAAGCAGTTGCCTGGGTTAGGAGCGTTTGGAGCTGCTGGTTGTAGCGAGTCCCTGCTTCTTGCCAGGTGTTTTGTTGAGTCCAAGTAAAACATCAAAGTCCATTATCTTCCCCGCTTTGCCCTCAGCTCCTCGAGCCGGCGCACGGCACAAAATTAATTTGGTTTATTCCAGCACACGCGATAGCCGCCTATCTTCCCGACTCCCCGGCTGCAAGGAAACAAATTTCCTCCTTAAGCACTTTCCACTTGACCTGCTCTTTTCTCCACGGAGAAAATTGAGGTCAGGGAGCTGCCGTTGTGCAGTGGCTGCCGTTCTCCCGGCGCTCCGTGGCCGACACGGGCGCGGGGTCCCTGCCCCGCTGCCGGCAGCGGCTCCGGATCTCCCAGCTGGGGCTGCTGCCTGCTCCCTGCTCCCATGGGACCCTGGCAGATTTAGGAAGGTGACAGCTGCATCTCCCACTTGGTCCAATTATTTTTTAAGCCTCTCCTGTGCTGCTGGAGAGGTTCTATCTGGTGAGGCCTGGAAATAAAAGCAGAGCTGTGGTGGAGGCAGAGCTGCCAGGAGGTGTCGGGAGCGGTCAGTGGCTCCAGCCATCCCATTAACAGGCAGGTGTGTGTGGGCTACACTGGGCTGGAAATGCAACAGGAGAGGGATTTGTCTCCACGTTTCTTCCCTCCTTTTTTATTTCTGCTTAGAAAAGCAAGCACAGACCCCTGAGTCTCCCCACGCCCTCCCTGCCTGGGGCTGGGACTGTTTCTGCCAGTCAGTACTTCCAGTACTTCCTGCCAGGGCTCTGGTACTGATTCCCATCCCAGGGTCGTTCTCCAGCTGTTTGCCATGTGCTGGGTGGGCACGAGAAGCAGAGCAGAGCCTCAGAGCCCATCCCCAGTGTCACCACAGGGGCTCTGACATGGGGACATGGGATATGGATCCTCCCGGCGCTGCCACAGGGACTCCCAGCACCGCTGACACCGCCCACCATCCTCACCTGCATCCCAGGGCTGCCCAGCAGGGCAAGGAGGGCAGGGGAAGGAGGTCAGTGCTCATCACACGCTGACTGATAGCGGCTCCCGCAGCGCCAGGCCCAGGCTGCTCCATCAGGGAGCACAGTGTCCCCTCAAGTGTTGTGGTGAGCCATGGCCAGAGCCACGGCCAGCTGGACCAAGCAGACCAACAGGGGCAGGGGTTTGGTGCCTCCACAGCACAGGGACAGTGAGCACACAAAGGGCTGTGTGCAGCACGCTGACCAT
>VZRS01014890.1:0-37900 GCA_013398055.1 Ifrita kowaldi
TGTCTTTATCTCAACCCATGAGTCCTTTCCTTTTTACCCTTCTGATTCTCTCCCCCATCCATCAAAAGGAGAGTGAGCAAATGGCTGTGTGTGCTGAGCTGCCAGCTGGGGTTAAACTGTGACGATGTTGACGTTGAGTGTGTCATGCTCTCACTCATGTTTTGTTTATATAACCTGAGCAGAAGTCATAAGCTTACCCAACACAGGAGGGGAAAAGAAAAAAACGTGAGAGGAAGAGACATATTTCCACAAAGCAAAATATAGGGTTGTGGAGAGCTCTGGATGAAGTAACAGTGCTAACTGAATAAAGTAGCAAAACCATTTTTGGCAATATTTTGCCTTGGCCTATTCATCCTACTTGTTTACGAATTCAGCAAGTGATATGGCTCTCCCATTTTAGAGCAAATGTGTTCAAAGTTACTTTGAGTCCAGTGATGTCATCTTGCATCATATCAGCCCCCGAAGCCTTGCAGATGCACCAGCCCATGACAGTTATTTGTGAATGAATCAAGCACTGTAACATGATGGAAATTAAAATACATATCCTCAAGCCTCAGATCACTTTTACCATCAGGAAAGTTAGTTCTTAGAAATGCTAGACTGCTCTGATTTTTCTAAATGGTGGCACTGCTGTGAATAAGGAATAAAGTTTTTTAGTAAAAGCTGGTGTGCTTTTGGTGATGCTCTTTTCCATAACCAGGGCATGAGGTAGCAGTGGTATTTAAGCCTGGGGAGAGGAGACCTACTACTGTTCGTGTAAATACAGTCACAGTGCCATCTTTCTAAAGTTTCTCAGTTATGATCCCTGATGGAATGATGTTACATTATGTAACAATGTATATGCTATGTAAATTCAATTTCTGCACCCTCTTTCTTACACTCGTTTGAAATGGTTCCACATAGCCCTTTACACAGGTTACCCAGTGTTACTGTAATTGCTCTTCATGCTGTCACCAAGATGAACAGATCAGAGACAATGTTTTCCCTTTCTGTCTTCCTCATATTGGACACTGGTGTTTCTTTTTGGGCTCAGGTGGAAACATACTGCACTGAATGTAGAATGCCAGGAGAAAATTGCTTCTCGTTTTTTAAATTGATTGGTATTTTTCTATCCACATAATTTGGGAGCAAAAATGAATCGTGACTTTGAGCGATATTTTTCTCCTTTGATAATATCCTTCATTCAAGGCCTTGGCTAAATGCCTGTATATAGTCCAAGTACATTGACATATTAGCTAGGTTTCCCTTTATTTTTAATCAAGAAACATCTTTTACTGTCCTCTTCTGACCTACTTTCTATCAGCTATTGCAGCTATATCAAAGAAGTCACCTTTCCCTTTTTCTATATTGTACTGGTAAAAATACTGTTTTTCTTCCTTATTGTGAATGTGGATAGAATACAATTGATTCTGTTTACTTGCTCTTGGAGGAACACTGGCTTCATTTTGGTCTTCATGTCATTTTCTGGATGGAAATATTGAAACAAACTACCTAACTAAAGAATCCCCAACAGACTGACTTCAGAAGGATATCTAAAGATGAAAGACTGATGTTGAATATAGATATATTAAAAGGCAAAACCATGCCCCCTTCTGTCTCCAAAAAATGAACTAAAAGAAGCAAACAAACATCTAAATCAAACCCCATTTCTTATTGTGTGAACTATTGTTTTATAAGTCATTTTATTTTGAAAGAACATCATCAGAATTTCTTGGAATATAAACAAGCAGAGATGACAACTGGAAAGACAACAATCAACGTGGAAAGGATGGTTACACACTCATAAGTAAGCAGTGGGCAGTCCTGACCTAACACAATCTAAAATCACAACAACTTTCCTGTGCTCCCGGCACTGCTACACCAAGGTTCATGTAACATGAATGGCAACAGCACAGTTTGTAAATCAGATAGACAGACAACATGAAAGGCAACTTTCTAATACAAAAAGTTCAAGTAATCTGCAGGTCCAACATTTATTTCCTAGCTCAATAAAATTCTACTTAGAATTCTACTTCTCAGCATTAAGCATAAGAATGAAACTTCCTGTTCACCTGGAACTTTATTCATTTCATATCATAGAATAGACATAAACATAATGTGTAGAGTTTAATATATATTTGGTTACAAGTCTTTCCTTCTCCCGTCCTTTTCCAGATTTTTTTTTAATATTTTGTTTTCCTCTCCTTTCTTGTCTGGCTTTGTGAATAAGGGACTAAGTAATGTGAGAGAATTAGGCAAATAGGCACACTAACTGTGAAAATATCTTTGAAGTTTGTAAAAAACTTTAGAAAAAAATAAAATGTAGTGTTAAACGAACTACTACCAAATATGGGGTAGAGAGATTAGTAGATATAGGGTTTGAGAAAAAATCCCAGATACTGTGCATGAATCTTGGAATTCCTTTCATGCTGTAATACTGCCAGGCTATTTAATTTCTAATAATATTGCAGCAATATTGCGGTCTCTTATGAACTGCTCACTTGTCTTTACATCTTCTAACTTGACAAATGCTAGAAAACAGGAAAGGTTCAGATTTGGCTTTCTTGTATTTAATTTTAATCAGAGAAAGTATTGGCAGAACAAGCTCGTAGAAAATTTGAACAAAAGGCTCTACCTTGAACATCAATATTGTATTGATCTGTGGCATGCATACAAAAAACATGACTCCTACTATTACTGTTTTTCTCTATTTTTCTGTAATGTATGCTAGCAAGATACTATGTTTTTGAAGATGGAACAGAACTTTAAAGGTCTTATGTACACCCACATTTTATCAAAATACAGAAATATTCAAAAAACTATCTAAATTCTGTGCTCTTTCTTAAAATAATGCAATATAATTTGTGCATAAAAGAATTTTTTTGTATTTTTTGTGTCTGCACACGTTAAAATGACAACAACCACATAAACACCCAGTGGATATTGAAAAGTGGTTAACTGCTAAAAATGAAAAGAAGATAAAAGAAAAAAAAAACCAACAAAAATACAATAGTGCAAATTGAATTGCCCTGATTTTTTGTATATGACATAACAAATATTTTGATTTCTATTATTGTACATCTATGACTGTCATTCCCATTTAAAGTCTAGACAAAACAGGGCAATCAATAAAGCTGTTGTGTGTGATTGTACTGTGCTTAGATTTTGTACTTTTTGTGGGTTTCAGTGCAAAGAAAATACATGCCCAGACACTACTTGAGTAGCGTTGATCTCGTTGACACAAAGCAAGATCGTGAATTGTATACTTCTCTTCCCAGATTAAAATGGGCAGTAAAATTTTCATTTGCCAATGAAAGCTTACTTCTAGATAAATAAAGTAAGATAAAATAAAATTCAATTAAATTGAATTAAATTAAATCTTAACACTTAATATTAAGCTATACACATAGATACTTTCTATGCCATCAAAAAGTGGTGTGAATCTTCAATCAATTATCCATACCATTGTAAGGCAGATGTCACATGGAGATGTCCTTCCTATAACTTTGGAATGCATAGTTTAGGTAAGATATTTGCTTTCCAGAAGAATAAATTAGGTAAAAACAATTCAAAAATCAAAAAAGCCTCATTCAACACATCTTATACTTTTATATTTAGTTACACTGATCTAGGGATTTCTCCACGTAAGAAAAAAGGTGGGGTAAAAAAGAAAAAGAGCAGTGAAAGCTTGAGAATGACATCTTTCTACTTGCATTATTCACAATTTGTTTGGCACATACCTACCCACAGCTCCTGGTAATTTCTGAACCACTTTGGTGTCTGGATGAGGATGGAGAACTATGAGACGCTCATAGAACAAACTGTTGAGGAATCTCAAAACCATGAATGACTTGTACTTATTCTCCTAATTGCCACCCAATTATCCCCATCTCTTTACCAGTATTTCTATAACACATTATTGGCACTGGAAGTAGCTTTAGACACTAAAGAAAATATATTATACTTTTATTTGATATTCAAAACATTAAATTTATTACAAATAGTCAGATTTTAAAAATTGATGAATAACTAAAACATACTGGTGTGAATAACAAAATAAATTAAATATATTTCCAGTGTTTTTGCAATTTGAGAATAGATTCTTTCTAGTAAGTAAAAACCCTGAGTAAAGCCCTTCTTGCATTTGGAGTGTTGGTGAGTTTTGTGTGCTGTATCTAATAAGTACCAGAAATACAGTGAGTGGGTAATAGGTAATTTCTCTTTTCTCTTGACTTTCATCAGCATTTGTTTTCACATAGTTTACATTATCATGCAGTGTCATTGTGATGACAACCTTGTGGGAATGCATGAATAAAATTGCTTATGGACTACATAACAGTAGGTTGAAATAACTAAATGGATTTCATTGTTAAATGGAGTCCTGCTAAAATTGCTTTGACTGTATCAGGGCTTGGTCCTCACAGCTACTGGCCTTCATGCAATCATTCACTATGGTTGAATATTGATTTTAAAGACACCTACCTTCAAAAAAACATCAAGGAAAATGAGCACAATTTGATATAACATCAAGGTGGGAAACTAAAGAAAAAGAAAAACTTCATATATTAATTGTGTGTATGGCTGCATCATAATCAGGAGGCAGAAAAACAGGGTCAATGTAGCTGCATCTGTATATTTTGTCTAAGGCACAATATCCACTGCATTGTTTCAGCTCTTTTATGTAGTCTGACCTCTTTATGTCCATTTGCTCATAGTGCCCACGCAGCTGCATGAATGCTATTGTGGCGCAAACCTCAAAGCATATCCTAACACAAGCTGGTTCCCTTCAGAAGTCACATTTCCGAAAACCACACTTCAATATTGTAAAGAAGTATCAAATCTAGGATGCAGTAGTCCTTGAAAATTTTCCAGAATATTTACTACTCCTACTGTACTTCATAATTGACAGGAGGGCTGCAGCCAAAAAAACCCAAAAGATTAATAATAGAACATGCATCAGAATCAAATGAGGGACAAAAATTATTAAAAGAAGATGATAGTGAAGTCCTTACACCATGACAAATTCTAAAATGTAACTAAAACTTAATTAAAGCATCACAAGTTTTTCTGAGCATTGAAAAACATGCTTTCTAGATAAGAGGCTAAAAGTAGATGCACCATCAGAAGAATGAGTTTTTTTAATGTGAGGTGCAATTTTAGACATCTTCACAAACTAATTACATTTTGTCATCTCATGGTCTAATTATGTTCTGCTTTCTCTTAAGTAGCTATCTTTGTACTACTCTTACTGTAGATGTCCTGCCAGTATATATTACTTTGCAAGCATTTCTTTTAAATTAGAGCAAAGCTGAATCTCAAAAATTCTTCTCCAGAAAAATAATTGTACCATGTGGAAAGAAGTGGAGGAGAAGGAGGACAAATAAAATGGAATGGTCTGATCTTTGTTTATGAGAACATTTTCCCATCAGCTTTCTCTAGAAAAAAAAAGATTTTCATTTTGCCTTAAAAATCAGTCAGAAAACATTGCTTAGCACATATTCTTCCCTGTCAAACATTTCACTGATGCTTCATTCTGTAGACAGCTTAATAAAAGGTATTTCACCCTTAGCATGTTACTGAAGTTGTGTGTCATTTTCTTTCCATTTCAGATGACATTTGTGGAAGCATGAGTCTCAGACGCCTTTTAAGTACATAACTATTAGAACTGTTAACTCCTTTCTTTCTGCATGCTTCACAGCACAGAGAAAAAGGAAACTGTGAACAGTGTTTTCTCTTGTGAAGATCATTTGTGATAACTGGGCATGTCTTAACAGTCAGTAATATTTAAAAGATATGATTTAAAAGCTATCCTCCCCTTTTTGAGGATTTCTTAGAGGGTTGCAATACTCCAATACATGGAAAGAACTTATTACAAGAGTTGTCATGTTTCTTTACATATGATTTTTTTCCACTACTGTATAAAAAGCAAACTACATACATGATGTATATATGTACATAGTATATAGATTTTATATGTAATTTTGATAAACTAATTTTGATTTCCAGCCACCTTTTAGAAATAACGGTATGAGAATTCAGAAGCTCAGAGGAAGATGTCTCATTAAGGTTATCCAAAGAAGGGCCTTTTCACTGCAAAGGGGACATTACGTAAAGGGGAAAGCAAAAGAAAAACTCTACACACAAAGAGATATAGCCCTAACAGGTGAAGGATAACAGAGGCTATGCCAAAGACAAAATGTCCCCAGTTACAAGTTGAGGAGCCATCAAGAAACTCCAGGTACAGATCTGGAGGCAATCAACCTGGACTTTGTAATTGATAAGAAGGGGGAAGCTAGAAGAAATGAGGAATTAGATATACAAGGTGTGAGCTCCCTGGGCCTGTGGTGTCATCAGTCGGAGGCAGTGGGATCTAAGTGCTAAGCACTAGAGTAGGTGGGGGTCTTGGCGCAGCCACTGAGTTGGGAATGGGATGTGTTCCAAGTGTCAGCTGCTGGAGAACTGGGGTAGAGTGAGGTGAGTGAGGGGCCCTGCACTGGCAGCTGGGGAGGGACCATCGGTCTCAGCCCATGTGCCAGATGCTGGTCGTGTAAGTTTCTGTATCTTCCCCAAATCTGATGTGAGTCTGAGTGTGCGTTTGGTTGAGTCAAAAAACCTCAAGCTGGACCAGGGACAAGTAGGATGCCCTTGGTCCAGCAGGGGTATCAGGCAGGCAAAAGGTCTGTGCTGGTATTTGGGGGAGATCTGTGATTATGGGCTGCCTATGAGATGAGTGTTTGAAAGTGTCTGTGTTTGCTGGCAAGTGAGTAGGGGACCCATGAGTCAGGTAAGAGACACAGGATGTGGGCAGGGATGTTGGACAGGCAGAAGGTCCGTGCGACACTTGGAGGATTCATGACTGTGCTTGTCAATCTAGAAAACGTTGCACAAGTGCCTTCTCTAGCAACCTTCAGCCCAGACCTGCTGAAGAGGAGGAGTCTGTACTGATGTTTTAGTCAGTCCTGCATGTGGGTGCAGTTAAATGTTGCACCCTTTCTGTGCCTGGCTGTGTTGCAGGTGCTGCCATTTTCTTCTCTGTCCGTGTCTGTGCGCCTGCGTGTATGAGTGTGTCTGAGAAATGCTCTCAGCAAACCAGTTGAACCTTTAAACAGAAAAGGGCTGCTCAGTCTGGCGTGGAGACCCCAGGAGCCTCTGGATGGGCTTCAGTGGCCAAGAAGAAGAACCCATCCCCAGAACTACTGGAAGAAGCAGCCCTCAGCACTAAACACTGATGTGCTTTCAAAGGATGCTTCTATTTTTTTGCCTTCTGACAGCAAAAGGTATCATGGTTATCTGTCTTTAGAATCTAATTATATGTTTGATATTTTTTATACAATTCCTGCACATTTTTTGTTATTTTGAGTCCTTCATGTATTCTTGGATATTTCATCTTCTTACGAAGTTTCTCATCCCTTCATTCCTACAATACAATAAGATGGCCCTTGGTATACTTTAGTAACCTTACTCCTTTTTCCCTCATAATTGTCTCTGCTTTCAATAATGTCTCTCCATTTTGGACTCCTATTCTACCTTAAGCACAAATAATCATTAATTATAATCTCTTCTCTACCTAACTTTTTAGCAGTTAATTAAGAAGGCATACAGTGGGCTTCTTCCTTGGCAGGTATTTGCAAATATCCCAGATATTTGAGTAAATATGGATTACTCCAATCAATTGTATTGTCTTTTTTTTCTGTCCTTTCTCTTTTCCCCGTGATTCTTATAGAAATTGTGTAGAAGAGGGGGTTTTTGCAGTGCAGGTCCAGAAAGTACATGGTGGAGACCTCCATATAGACTTAAAAGCCTGCAGCTCATGTGTCCTGAATGAGCTAAATCCTGTGAAACAATGATGATGGAGATATTAAACGAAGAAGAATTTATAAAGATTGCCTCCTTTCAAGTTCTCATCACAAGAGAGAATGAGTTGAACCAATTACAATAGCATTGTAACAACAATGTAATTCTCTGTGTTTCATTCAAACAATTGTCAAAACCAAAAAAGCTTGGAAAGCTGAAAGAAGACGGAAATTGTTAGATGCACTGTATAACAAGCTAGACAGCAGTTGTTTTCAAAAAAGTGTTCCCTAAAAATGTTGCTTACGTCAAATTTACACTTTTATCTATAAATTAATGGGCATAACATATCTGTCAATGCAAAGGGCAACTCGTAACAGGAAAGTGAATCACTCTACATTATACATGTACTGTAATTCTTTATGTGCATAGAAAATTATTCAGATACATGAAATAGCAAGAACCAGTTGGTAAAATTAAAATACATAAAATACAGAATGAACAAGCAGGAAAGCAATAGCTTTGGATTTACAAGACTTCTTCTTAAGTAGCAAATAAAAAAAGATATGGAAATATATGAAAAGAAATATTCAGTAACACTGACAAAGTCCCTGGGTTTTACAGAATTCACTCTTTAAAGCCTTTGAGAAGTCAGGAGGTTTTTTTTAAAAGTAATCTATTCCACTCCTATGACAAAAACCACAAGGATACTGAGAAGCTGAATCACAACACAAAGGTCTGATTCTTATTTCTAGGTTCATTTGTTGGGATTTTTTATCCAGATTCCATACCAGTTCCTTATAAATTTAATGATTTACAATAAGACTATGTTCAAAAATAGATTTGAACCACAATTTCTATATTTTTATATGTGGCTGTGGTATTGCCAGTGTTACCTGCTTTATGTGATTTCATGAGTGTCATTTTCCATTGTCATTATTTGTTTATATGTCAGTAGTGTTCAGAGGTCTCAATCCCTATCAAAATCTATCAGTGCCACGGATATCGCAGTACAGACTATTCTAAGATGAACTTAAAATTGGAATAGGCAGAAGACAGGATAAAGAGAGAGTGGATTCATTCACAAAGATCTGAGTCTGAAAATAGGCAGGCTTTCTTACCATGTAAATACTGGCATCTTGGATTCCATCAGCATGTCTAAATGTAGCACATTCCCCCCACACTCATCCAGGGACTGAGTCCTGGTCCCCAGGCCAAGTAATGTAGCATGGCCTGGGCCCACTCTGCCTCAAATGGAGGGTGCATTAGTAATGCAAGGCACCTGTCTCAGATCTTTTCCAGCTTCCAGGTGGCGCTCTGTGGCTCACATACAAAATAATAGTTATTTTGTGCACACACACAAAATAACTATTATTGCGAGCTTTCTCTAGTTCAAAGTGTTGAAATAGTACATTGCGAATTTGCTGAATCCAAGTTACAGAATGGAATGCCTGAATTCCTACCCGTCAGACTCTTGTTATGGTCCAAAGGAGCAGATTGTGAATGCAAAGGAGGAATTTTGTTTTGGTCCAAGTCTTAATAGTCTAATTAAATAATTATTTTTAGACCAGTTATGATTATATTAATATTTATGTTTTATGCAGGTAAGTTGCTATATCTGCTCAAAATTTCTAGAATTCATCCTGCTATTACTGACACCCTTCACTGCCTGTCTGACAGTTTAGATCAATGGCTTCAGGCTGTGAGGGATGGCTATGTCAATCTTTGGCATTTCAGGTTCTTCATGGGGATGGGAATGAGGATGGCGTTGGTGGTTTCTTTCTACCCCCTCCAGGATCTTCCTTGCCTTATTTTTACTGTCATGCTTTATTTATTGATCTGCATGTGCACAGTACATCAAAATTCACATCCACAATCACTATATGTAATGTTTTGCACTTGTTGTATACTTGTTCTTTGTCCTCTGTTACCTCCAGAGCTGGTTTTACTCAGCTCCTGATGTTGCACTCTTTTTGTGACTGGTTAATTGGGCACTGGTGAGTAGTTCACAGTCCAGGACACACCTGATTTCAGTGGAATTACGTGGGGTTATTTTTTTCCTGTATTTATTGTACACATTTGTCTGTATTCAATTTTTCTCCCCTAATAGACTGCCTTAGAAATACTTATCAGAGAATGTAGAAGGTTGCAGGAGCTGTTAAATTGCTTAAACCATTTCCTCTTCAGTAGCCTTGATTTTTGAGTGAAGCCCATCTCAAAATTAGAAGTGTTCAATGGCAATAAACTACATTAAGCTCTATTAACTCATTGGAGCAACCTATTTTGGCAGATGTGCTCATCCAGAAAATAGAGAACATAAAATTCAATGGCTTTTTCCCACAGCATCAGACAAATTTAAGCCACTCATAACATCAATTTACGGAGAAGTGGCAGACTTATAAATTACTTGAGCTTTATAGGCAACATGAAGCAAACATATGGTGTAAGGTATTTGGAAAGGCATTTATGAGTCCTGTAAAAGCGCTGTAATGAAGTTCTAAACAGTTTATGCTGGGGTACTTTTTCAATGCTATATATGTTTCTAGTTCTTGGGTCATCTTTCAAACACAATTCAATAGCATCAATGTATTTCTCAGCTTTTGGGACCGATTTTGTGCAGCCTTAACATTTTTTTTATTTTAGTTGACACATTTATTTTTTTTCTTTTTTAATTTTAAAAATTAATTCAAGATGACTCCATTACTAGTCTCAGAAAACGAAAAATCCATATTCTTGAAAATCCATGAATTGACTATGTAAAATGCTTTATATTTTATAGGCTGTTTGCTGCTCAATTAGACAAAATAATCATTAGTGAATATCGAGAAGAGTAAATACTTCAATGCAAATAAGTCTGAGCAAAGAAGTCCATCAATCCTTTTTCTTTTGGTGATAGATCTTTCCCTCTAACCAGTGGCACTGTAGTCTGTTGGCCTATTCTGTGAGCACTGCATGGGTCCTTGCTCTGCAGAGCTGCTGCTCACCCTTCACTGTGGCCATACCTTCACTGTTGGTCTTCAGTATCACTCAGGAAGGCAACTCAGTTTTTCAGAGTTGGCACATAAGGTTCTTACTTCAGGAAAATACAGTAATGACAGTTGTAATACAGTGTATGAGACAACAAACAGAATTCAGAAGGTCTTAAGTGTCAGCTCCAATTTGAACCAAACTATCACAGTTATCCTTAGCTCTGAATTAGCCTTCAACCTTTCTCATGGAATGACAGATTAGGGGAGGATTCTTGGTATTGGTGTATGCTAAAGGATGTATGTTTTTTAGTACCTAGTAACCTAGATATAACAACTAATGATAGTACATTCTTAAACATCAACTCCTACAATTTTACTTTTATATAATTTTTAAAAACTACACAGAAAGGTTTGAACATAATGCTTTTACTGAAGCTCTTCACTACTACAGAGCTACAGAATACTTTTGTGAATCCCTTAATTTAACAATGACACCTGTCAAAAAAGCATTGCATAGATAGGCACTTTTTCATTTTCACTGGCTGAAATATGCATTTCATTTAGAAATCTTATCCATTTGGGTGTTTAACTCTGTCCTTGTACTGCTTTTTGGACTGATACAATAGTCTCTGGGGATGTACTGTAATTTACTGAACCAGCCTGGCTTCTTTAGAGTTCGTTCACTAAGAGTATGTTGACATTTTACTTTATTTATTTCAGAATTAGATAACTAAACTTTCTATCATGTGGTTTATTTATGAAAACTGGTGATCTGAATCTCTCCTTGTGTCCCATTTTGAACTGTGGGTCTAAGTCATGACGGAAATTGATGGGACAAAATAATTTTTCCACTTCATGAATTCAAAAGTAAATCCACATACCTTGACAACCATCACTGTTTAAATAGAAGATTATGATGGTTAATTTTTTCCATTATCCCTTCAACTTTTATTTCAATCACAATCCCCATATCAGCATAAACTATAGTCTATCGTATGTATAATAATAATAGTAATAATAGTAATAATAATAACAATAATAATTTTCATAGAACCTAGCAGAAATATAGTTTGACAATAGGGCAGTTCAGTACAGACCAAAAAAGAAAAGACAGAAAAGCTTATGTCATCATAGGAACATAAGAACATCAACAAGAGTATGAAAGCAAGATCTCTGCTTGGTATTTTGTCTCTGCTGTAAGTAAATGTCAGGGGAAGGAGGTGAGAGGGGAAAGGGTACTTCCCCTAATACTCTTTGACACTCCACTGTATTTGCCTTAGAATTCCTGAGGTAGATATGTTTTGTGTAATGTAGATTTCACTTTATAAAAGAACAGGAATTCCTGTTGAACTTCACAGAAACTGTTGAAGTATTTGGCCTTTGCCACCACCATTGCTGAATGGAGGGATAATATTTTATTTCACTTCTTGGCTTTAGAAAATGTCTACCTATGATTTTTAATTTCCTGTAGAAAGGACATTTAAGCTGAAATTCAAGCTCCAAACAAGATGCTTTCTATAATTATTTTCTGCCTGAGACTCAACTAAAAAACATCAAGTATACAACGAATGGCAATTAATGGGTTTTTTTAATAAATAAAGCCTACAATATTCAGCCTGTATTTTATGAATGGGAATGGTAATGACAGGGTGGTATAATCAAAATTCATCTCTATATTCAGTTGGTGCTCTTCAAATTCTGGGTGGCCACTTATAGTAATTGCAGTAGAATAAGTAAGAAAAATAATGTAGGTTCAGTTGAAATACATAATTAACTCACTTGTTTGGCCTACCTTTGATAAATCCCCTCCTAAATGTTTTAGTCTGTTCTTCCTTTAAAGTTTTGACAAAATCTTGGGCTGTAAAAGAACCTTGCTCTTACTGGATGCTAAGCTGTTGTCTTTTTTATTCATTTAGCTTGTTTTTAAATCACATTATGATTCCAGGCTCTCTTACAAATGCATCTTCTTTAACAAATTCAGTGCATATAGCAAAGTATTGGTAAGTATGCTGGAAGCAGATAGGGACTTAAAACATGAAAGTGCCTGTAACTGTGCAGGCTTTAAAAAAGAAAAACTAATAGAATATCTGAATTCTGCATCTTAGACATGCAGAAGAACTTCCTGGAAAAAAGTGGTGGTAACATGTGTCCATGACACATGAGCAGGCTGAGGATGTAGATGGGTCAAGATCAAAGCTGGACAGCTATCTGTCATTCACTTTAACAGCTCAAAATTATTATGTTACAGGATAAAGTATCTACACAAAAAAATACCTGGTGTTCATGGTCTCTGTGATGGCAACAATTCTAACTGTATGGGCAGCTTGTCTGTTCTCTGAAGTCCTGGTGTGAAACAGACTCAAAGCAAGAATTGAGGCTGCACTTTCTTTAGTAGGCTATTTAGTAGGACATTAGAAGCAGGATAATATTTCTAAGGCTTCTCTAAATAAAACTTCTTTGCCTTTTGGAATAAAACACAGAGAAAAAAAAGGAAAGATGAACAATTTAAGGCAGATAGATATCAAAGATGGAATGTCCTGCCTTAAAAGCCACTTTGGGTTGTTAGAGATGGAAGTCTCATCAATCATCAAAACTAAGGTTTTGTGAGGTTGTAAAGGAACCTAAATTCAAGGAAAGAAAAGAAAAGCTTCTCAATGGAGACATACAGACTTTTAAAGGCATGCAAAAAATCATGACAGAAACTCTCTTGGTTTTACTCTGTTGAACAGCTTTTGCCCCATTCCTCTTTTTGCTTTGATCAGCAATATTTACTTTTCTTCAGTGATGCAGTTGAGAAGGGCGACGTAATAAAAATTGCCATTGTTTTATAACCAAAATGACAAAAAAAAAGCATGTGGCCTTTAAACACATTCTATGAAATGAACTTACTTATATAGTCTCTATTTTTAAAACAATTTTAGAGAAATACAAACTTTTCATTGTTAATTAAATATGAATACTAGTTAAGTGACACAAATCAAACCAGAATTATTTGAAAGACAGCAAAGGACGCAATATTTAAAGTAGTGCATTAGAAGTATTTATTGCATAAGTACTATCTGTTGTAGGTCTATCCTGTAGACATAAAACTGCCTGCTGCAGAAAGCTGTGCAGGTTGACAGAAAATTAATATCTTCACTGCAGTTCCATAAAAAACCTATTTGTATAATTTTACTGTTTTCCATCTTTAAAATGTTTCCTCTCTGGAAAATTCAGTCCTTAAGGACATTAAAAATAATAAAGTAGAAGTTTCTGTATACCTAATAACATAAAATCAAGATATAGATTTTTCTAGTGAATATATTAAGACTGTGAAATTCATTGTTCAGGATGAAGTTGGGAGACATGAGATGGAAAAGATTATAAGGATATTAAAAGCTTATAATTATACTGAGACTTTCCAGAGTTATATCACCTAATACCATGTCTATTTCAGGCATCAAACTAAATGTAAATTGGATTAAGACAAAAATTCATGGGGACTTATTTTGCCAGAGTGCCCTACTGATTTTGGGTGCTGATGGGTAAGGATTTGTCTCTGAACATTTTCTATTGCTCCTGAAAGGAGACAAGCTATTGAATTAAACAATATCTGGTAAAATCAGTAATTTTCCTGTTTTTTTCTGGGACAGTGTTAATTTTCATCCTAGCACCTGGTACAGCTCTGTGATTTGGATTTAATATAAAAATAATGTTAATAACAGACTTTAGTGTGTTTAGTTTAGTAGCTTTAGTTGTTGCTGAGAAGTGCTTACCCTTAGACCTTTCCAGTTCCCCAAGCTCTGCCAGTGGAGAGGTGCACAAGAAGCCAGGAGGGAGCATGGTCAGGACAGCAGACCCGAACTGGCCAAAGGGATATTTCACACCACAGAATGCCATGCTCAGCATATAAACAAAGCAGTTGACTGGGGGCTGCTGATCACTGCCTCGGGATGGGCTGATGTTACTTGTTTCTCTTGGGTGCTATTCCTCTCTCTCTTTTTATTTATTATTATTAATAATAATAATAATAATAACAATAATATCATCATCAGCAGCATTTTCAATTCTTAAACTGTTGTTATCTCAAGCCATGAATTTTACCTTTTATTGCCAATTCTCCTCCCCACTGAGGGGAGGGTGACAGAGTGAGCGAGCAGTTGCATGGTGCTTACTTGATGGCTGGGGTTAAATGATGACAAAAATGCAGCACAAAATTGTTTATTGAAGGTGGTTTAAATTTGAAACTAACAAATTAACTTAGATAGTGAAGAGTTCTGGACAATTGCATGCTCTCAGGTTATGCTAGTGACCTAGAGTGAAGTCCCCACCAGATCTCAGGTCATGTAGATGTTCCCACAAGTCTTCCCAGGTATGGAAAATTGGACTGGGGAAGAGATTCACATCCATATATTTTTTAAATAAAATTAAAAATTAAAAAAAAAGAAAAAATATTAATGCCTCCAGAGAGAGAAATAAAGACATAACATTTCCTGGCATATATTACAAAGGAGAGAAATAGGCTAAAAACTCTCTTGCTTGTGAGAAGCGTTGCTAGCTTACTCCACCAATTTAATCCATCAGAAATTATTCATTTTTAATACAATTATTTTCATAAAATCCATTAGAATTATGAGATAAAAATAGATACACATACAGCCAGGTCTCTTGGCCACTAATGTTTGATTATCTGTTTATTAGATAAGCGATCTTTTATGGGATCTTCCCAATATTTCGACTCTACAATATTATTCAAATGGTTGGTAGATTACTTTGTCTATTGTGATGTTTTAGAATTAAATTTAGGATCTACCACTAATGTTTGTATGACAAAATGGACAAGATAGGCATTTAGACACTAATAAGGTTTCTCATTTCTTACAGTACAATTTGGAGGAGAGCTTTTAACAAAATACCTTTTCAAACATGACATACCTGATATGCTATTTCATCACATGCTTTTAGAAACCAGTTTAAATTTTAAGGGTACCTTCAAGGCGTGTCAGTTCCAAGAAATTGGGTGTCAAGTCTTCAAAATGTTCCTTTCCTGGTCTTCCCACTACATTGCAGTGCATCCTGTTGTGTATTACTAAGATCATTGTTAATCAGTAGATACATTTTTAATTAGGATGACCATAACCTGTCACTGTCTTATGATGTGACATCTAAGAATATGTCCAAATATGACTTTTTAAACAAAAAAATAAATTTATTTTAACAAAGTGAAGAAAATGGCTATGTAGACTAATGATTGAGGAGAGTGCAAACATGTCAGTGTCTGCTGTGAATGGGAAGTAAAAGAGTGTTTTGAGCCACCACTTCTGGCTACCTTTAGCCGTCTGGAGTTCCCATGTTACAGTCATGCAAAAGTCTATCAATCAGTGATAGACTTCAGGTGGTTACAGCCTGATCTAAGTCAGATCATCTCAGTCAGATCTACAGCTGGCAAGATTTTTAAATTAATACATTACTTATCATGTCACAATAAATAAACCAAAGAACAAGGACATCTAATTTAAAAAGCATATTAAAGAATATGTTTGGTTTTCCTGTCCAAAATAAAGATTTAATGACACTTAAAATATCTTATCTGCATGTACTTGAAACAAGTATCCTTATGTTTCTTGAGACTGTTATTCATTCTTTTTTCTAGCTCTGTCTTCTAAGCTAAATGAAAGTCAAAATAACCCAATTAGCTATTAACAAGACCAGCATTGTAAGTGACTTCATTTTTTAAGTCAACTAGTTATGACAATGTCAAGCATCACAAACAAAAGAACACACTAACATTCTCCTTGGAAATCAGAAAAAAAAGCAAAACACAGAATTCATTATCTTTCTCCTGGGGCATTCAATGTTAATGTATCTGCCAATCATTTTAAAACTATGACCACTGTACAGTCTCCCTAGGCAAATTTTTAATTTATATGCAATTATATCACAGATGTACTCTCCATAACTTACATAAATAAGTTGCTAATATCTCCCAAGATTTTTAACAAATTATAGAAAGACTGTTTTATTAATAATTCTGTTATAATTTAATGGTTCTACTTGTCATCAGGTCATAGTTTTTGCTGCATTCCCTTAGGGAACCAGTGCTGTACAAATTCTAAGTAAATTAGTTTAAATGAAAACAAATTAACAGTGAATCATGCAAGCTGACCTTTACCTATTAGTTGTAATGCAAGATTATTATCTGTAAGTCAGTAAATACTGCAGGATAAATGATTCATTTAAGCTTTAGTCACATTAATGAGAAGTGAATTTTAATTCAGCAAAATATCCTTAGTGTATTTCATTGTATGAATATTATGAGTAGAAAGGAGATGTATGAAAGTCAAGGAGGGGAGGAGGAGATCTCCTAGAATGGGTGGAAAAGACACAGGGCAGGACAAAACTGCCGTACTCAAGCTCACACAGGCCTATACGGACTGTGGGGGACACAAATACACGTGCTCAAGGGTTCTATTTATTGACAATCGGTGATCTGTTGCAACACATCAGATTAGTTAGCCAGGCACTTTGTGACTACTCTGTCAAAGATGGCATATGCTAAAAATCAGTCATTTCTGGCTTTAAAACATGCGCCTAGAAGCTGCAGGTCCCAGATGCGGCAGACAGTCAGTGTGACCAAGTGCTTTGTTGGTTAACTGCCATCCAGTGAATTGTTCTCCTGGATGAAAATGACAGCTACCAGTGGTACCTGAAAAATACAGGAAGATTTTAGCTACTGGATATATGTTTTTTGAAAAAAAAATAGACATGTTGTGTGAAGATGGTAAGTATGCTTGTAATAGATATGAAGAAATGAAAGGCTCAATGAAAAAGGAATACATGCTCACTACAGCTCATTAATGTTTTATATCAATAGGATTATGACATGACTGGTGTGTAAGACATGAGTCACGACTGCAGAAAGTGGAATGAACTGGGGTTTGACTAGAAAGCAAAAACTGATCAGCAGTTTTGGACGGAAGATTATGGCACAGCTAAACAAGTGGGGCCATCTTTTCATGTCCTGTCCTACTGTGCAAAGAGGGTAAGATCTTCCCTCTTTCCACTTAGATGAGTTAGAAAAGCTACTAGTTCTATGGAACATTAGTTTTTGATGTTTTGTGCTTATATAGTGCTCTCTGCAAGTCGCAGACCTGATTATGAAGAAGGTCCATAGGAGCCATGATAAATAATAAACAAAGAGTAATGTCAGAAAGAATGCTGATAATATAATACCAAACAGGTATTTTCTTCTAGGATTCAGGAGAGAGTGTAACCTCATATATGTCACAAGAGAGGGCTGTTTTTCATAACAAATAACTCTGTTGTAATCAAAGTTTGTTTCTGTGCCAGGTAAATTTTCTTCTGTGCTCCTTGATGTTCTGTTGCAATCTATTACACTGGCAGTTATGCTGGCAATTCTGAGTAAACTTAGGATGCTTCTGAGAGAACTGGTTTGTTATTCAAACATACTTAAGGCTTCCTTCTTAGTGAATTTTGGATGACAAGGTATTCCCCAAAATGTGGTAGGGCAGAGCTCTTAAAAAATAAAACAAAAATTTTATTTATTTAATTTTTCTAGTTTATGCATTTCTTCTGCCAGTATGGTGAGGACAAGCTTATCTCTTAGTCTAGCTGTCCATACTCTGGCCATTTTCACTGGGTTTTTTCCATGGAAATTTCCATGATGTTTTTCATCTTCACCTGATGATGACATTTTTATTTTTCACCTAACGCTGTCTTTTTCAAATTTGATTCATACTCACAGGCTCCAAAGATCTCTTAAGTTCTCTTGCTCATTACGCTACACAGCTGTCAATAGTGCACACCATTATGGAATACCCTAAAAATTAGTACTGATTAACCTGATCATAGTTCCATGTCTATCTATTTTCAGCTTTTCAGAGTCCCAAAGGGAACTTGCTGTGAATTTAGCACATCAGACTCAAGGTCTAAAGAAAGCCATTTACCAGATTAGACCACAAGAGAGTAGCTATTTGAATCACCTTCTGCTTAATAATTGAGAAGTTTTGAGTTCATCCTATCCAAAGAAGCACACATAACTTCCTCATGTTCTCTTTTAGTTGACGACAAGAGGTAGGCATTTCAATGTCAGAAGCTTTACAGAGGTCTCATGTATGTCCAGATCACCCAACTGGGGCTGTGCAGCCTTTTCAGCTGTGCTTCTTTGGACAAAGAAGTACACTATATATTTATGCATGTTTGTTCGCACATATGCATATGACACCTACATGACGTATGCAAAAAGGGTACCTTATAAAAAGGTATTTGGAAAAGTATACCTGAATGGCAGGCATTTAGTCATAAGACTGAGAGCTGACCTCTCAAACATGGAAAGTACCTGTGCCTGTTTTGTCCTTTATGAAGTTTGCGCTCAGAATAATTTGAAGAGCCTGGCAGTTGCCAATTCTTAGTCCTAGGAGTCATTAGCAGAAAGCATTTCTAGTAGGAGAAACAGATCCAGGAATCTGACGATTGACATGTCAGCCACCAACTCTACACATGTTATTGGCTATTTAACACCCATTATAAGCTTTCAGCTGCTACAATATAAAAACAGAGGTATAAAGGTCTGTCATGGTTCTGCCCTTGCCTCATTTAGCTTTACCAAGTTGTGGAACAAAGTAATTTAAATTTTACTGGGTAGTACTTTTTATGTGCTGCATGTAAGTGGAAAACATAATTTCATAGTTCTTGACACTCCACGAAAACCAAAAAGAATGGATTTTTCCAAACACCTGAATATTTTCATGTTAGACAGATCAAGTCACCACCTGATTCATGTCAATTTAAAACACTGCAGTGAGATATTTTCCAAGATAATTTAGCAAACTCTGAGAGCTAAGACTTAGTTTTACCTCCTGTGATTGTATTAATTTCTGTGTTCTTTCCTTTAACAAATCTAACCTCGATGTTATTGTTCCTGGATTGCATAATATCAAACAAATCTAATACAAATAAAAATCCTTCATTAACAATTGATCTTTATCAACATATTTCAAACTTTTCTAAAGTAATGCAAAATGACAGCAGGAAGATTTCAAGAATAAAGCTGAAAACAAGTGGGCTGTACAGCTGATGTCAAGAGCTGTGAAACTAGGGAATGTGATTTTATCCCACTCCTTATTCTCTTTACTTGTTAGGAAAGAAATTATTTCCCTTAGAAAATTATGAACGGTGTCTGCGGCATTGTTACTTCTTTAGTTACAGTGATGTATCTCTGAATGATGCAGTCTACACCTGCATGAGCTAAACTAAACTCATTATTGTTAAACTAAATGTCCTTACTTCCTGAGCTCCCTACTTTCCAACTGGCATGTCCATATATTCCCTTGAAATCTGTTTATTTTAATTGTAGGAGCCTAAGTAAAGACTGATCAAATAATTTCTCTCCCAGTTTTTCAGAAAACCTGCCAGGCTAAGATTTAATTAATTTCACGTGATTCTAAACAGCCTTTTTCCACTTGAATTCCTAAACTGTATCAGGGTACAGGGTGGATCCCAGCACAATCCACGTGGGCTGGGCTCTGGGAGTTCCAGGAGATGCCCGCTGAGCAAGTGGGAACTGATGGCCACAAACTGAGCTGAAATGGGTTCCTGAGCTGTGGACAGGAGTGGGAGAAGGCTCAGGGAAGGGTCTAAGGGAGCGTCGATCACAAAGGCCTAAATCAAAGGTCTTTTGCTAAGCCTAAAAAAAAGGTCACTACTCTTGTCCCACAGTGCCTAGAACACTCACACCAAAAATGGAAGAATTAGCATAGCTGTCTTTTCTGGCAGCAGAGACTTTGATCTACTTCTTGAAGTTACTAGACTGCATTGTGTTTTCAAGTACAGACTCTCTTAATGATGTAATGTCACCCATAGTTCCAGCTACCATGGATGCAGCCTTCTGCCAACTCTTCTTCTCAGAACTATACTGAGAACTATTATATACTTCTCAGAATTATACTTGCCAGAGGTAGGCATTGAATTCACCCCAAATTTTTGTATAGTCCTGGGAACAAACCCCATAATTTTTATGGATTCAATTTTTCCTTAGGAAGCCCACCAGGTCTTAATGCTATTCTTTTGTTTCTTAGCAATGGGGTACAATAGAGCTGCATCTTGTCATAGTTAAGTTACTGTACATTCGACTCAAGAAGGTTCAGAAACCTCTAGAAATTATTTAGGTTTTCACTGTAAATGAATGGAAGACAGTGGAACTAACCCTACTGACAGAAAGGATCCAGGATCCATATCTTGAAGTGATTTTATTTTGGATCTAGATTTTTCTTAGACATGTAGTAGATTAAACATATTTGAGTTAATAGATTGTGAGTGAACAATGAAATTATGTAACGGAATAAACAACAGACTTTCTCAGAATGTTTATATGTCTGATATGTATATGATGAATATCTTGCTTTGAAAAAATTAAGAAGAAGTTTGAGCAATTTCCAAAGTTTTTGCAGCACTCTATCAATATCCTGGATCTTCACTATTTTCCATTAGTTCTTTGCTTGTTTAATTTCTTATAGAAAACTTCACTTAGTGACTGAAAGATTTAAAAAAAAAAAAGTAAAAACCAGAAGTAATAGTTAATTTCTTTTAGGAATTTCCATGCTAACACTACAAAGTTATACAAGAAAATAACTGCTGTCTCAATCTGAATTCTTATCTACAGGTATAAAACTGCATTAGTGAACTTTTCTGCAGTGATTACACTGACTCTGGGTGCAGAGAAAATTGTCTTTTTCTTTTTGTCAATCTAAAGCTTTAATAAGTTTATGTCAGAAGACTGTAAATAAATGGCAGAAAATGAGGGGTTGTGGAAATAAAAAGAAAATTTTATGGCAGCTTTCATTTTCTTTCAAACTTTTATTCTAATACCATTTTTGCTATTTCATAGAATCTTAGAATGTGAAAGAGACTCTCAAAGATCATCTAGTTTCAACCCGTTTGGTGTGGACAGGGATATCTTTGGATGGTCGCATACAGAGGATAGTGGTCAATAGCTAGGAGTCCCAATGGACATCAGAGACAAGTGGTGTCCCTCAGGGGTCTGTACTGGGACCGATGCTATTTAATATCTTCATCAATGACAGAGGCAGAAGGATCAAGTGCACCCTCTGCAAGTTTGCAGGTGACACCAAGCTGAGTGGTGCAGTTGACACACCTGAAGGAAGGGATGCCATCCAGAGGGACCTGGACAAGCTCAAGGAGTAGGCTGGTGGGAATGTCATGAGTTTTAACAGGACCAAGTGCAAGGTGCTGCAGCTGGGTCAGGGCAACCCCCTGTATCAGTACAGGCTGGGGGATGAACAGATCCAGAGCAGCCCTGCCAAGAAGGACTTGGGGTGCATGAGAGGCTGGACATGAGCAGGCAAAGTGCCCTCCCAGCCCAGAAAGCCAATTGTATCCTGGGCTGCATCAAAAGCAGCTTGGCCAGCCGGTCAAGGGAGGGGATTCTCCCTGTCTACTGCAGTCTAGTGAGACCCCACCTGAAGTGCTGCATCCAGCTCTGGGGCCCCCAGCATAGGAAGGGAACGGTTGGAGCGAGTCCAGAGGAGAGCACCAAGGTGGCTGGAGGGATGGAGTTCCCCACCTGCAAGGGAAGGCTGGGAGAACCCAGAACAGGGCTTTCCCTCTTGGAGCACTGCTGATTTACATTGAGCCTGCTGCCAAACAGCACCCCTAGATCTCTTTCTGCAGGGCTGCTCNCGTTTGGTGTGGACAGGGATATCTTTGGATGGTCGCATACAGAGGATAGTGGTCAATAGCTAGGAGTCCCAATGGACATCAGAGACAAGTGGTGTCCCTCAGGGGTCTGTACTGGGACCGATGCTATTTAATATCTTCATCAATGACAGAGGCAGAAGGATCAAGTGCACCCTCTGCAAGTTTGCAGGTGACACCAAGCTGAGTGGTGCAGTTGACACACCTGAAGGAAGGGATGCCATCCAGAGGGACCTGGACAAGCTCAAGGAGTAGGCTGGTGGGAATGTCATGAGTTTTAACAGGACCAAGTGCAAGGTGCTGCAGCTGGGTCAGGGCAACCCCCTGTATCAGTACAGGCTGGGGGATGAACAGATCCAGAGCAGCCCTGCCAAGAAGGACTTGGGGTGCATGAGAGGCTGGACATGAGCAGGCAAAGTGCCCTCCCAGCCCAGAAAGCCAATTGTATCCTGGGCTGCATCAAAAGCAGCTTGGCCAGCCGGTCAAGGGAGGGGATTCTCCCTGTCTACTGCAGTCTAGTGAGACCCCACCTGAAGTGCTGCATCCAGCTCTGGGGCCCCCAGCATAGGAAGGGAACGGTTGGAGCGAGTCCAGAGGAGAGCACCAAGGTGGCTGGAGGGATGGAGTTCCCCACCTGCAAGGGAAGGCTGGGAGAACTCAGAACAGGGCTTTCCCTCTTGGAGCACTGCTGACTTACATTGAGCCTGCTGCCAAACAGCCCCCCTAGATCTCTTTCTGCAGGGCTGCTCGCCAGCCATTCCTCACCTAATTTATTCTTGTGCCCACCGTTACTCCAATCTAGGGGCAGACTCTGGCACTCGAACTTGTTGAATTTCATCCCAATGAACATTGCTCAAATTATGCGTTGCTCTGAAGAGAGGCACGATAACAAAGCACTGAATCTGGGCTTAGCATGTAAGCCCAACATGCAACCCTATATTATTTCTTTTCAGCTACCTTGTCTATCAGACTCATGTGAGACACGAAAGGGAGGGAGCATCGTGTCTTACAATTCACTCCCGACTGGATTTCCTGCTCTGTAAACTAGAGGAGGGAAGGGAAGGGAAGGGAAGGGAAGGGAAGGGAAGGGAAGGGAAGGGAAGGGAAGGGAAGGGAAGGGAAGGGAAGGGAAGGGAAGGGAAGGGAAGGGAGGGGAAGGGAAGGGAAGACTGGTTAATATCCAGGACAGCCAATGTCATTGCAGTGCCACACTATCCCATTTTAAAAGGAGTAGTAGTTGGGCAAGGTCTCTGATTGGAAGGCTCCTGGTGACTGTAAAAAGACAACTATCATTTCCATTTTTGAAGGACAACAGAGAAGGCATGGGGAGCTGCAGGTAGGTCAGCCTCACCCTACTGCCAGTTTAGTCTATGAACTGAATCTTCGTGGAAGGCATGTTCAGACACATAAAGAAGAGGACAGGGAGCAGTCATCACAGAAGTGCCAAGGGTAAAATTGTGCCAAATCAGCATGCATGATATCTGGATCTTTGCACGAGGGTAGAATACTTGAATTCCCACGGTATTCTTGTAACTGAATTAGAAAGATATGGGCTAAATGGACAGACGGAAAAAATGGACGGAGTTGTGAATAGAGGTCACAGTTATAGGTCTAACTGGTGACATGTTGAAAGAGTCCCACAAAAGCCAACATACAAGGAAAATCTGAGGAGGTTGGCTGCGTTTGCCTGTAAAAGAGAAGGAAAAGAGAGGACTTTATTGCTGTCTTCAGTGGTGTAAGGGGATCTATAAAGGATACATAGGATCACAATATTATCACAGTTGCAAGTAAAAAGGACGCAACAGAATTTTTGGCAATGTAGTAAGTAAAAAAAAAAGGTTAATAATCGTAAGCACTAGAGGCCTTGAAAAAATATCCATGAAGATAACAGAAACTACATCATTGAAAATTTTAAAAAATAATTAAGACATACCCTGAGCTGCCTGATCTAGCTTCAGAGTTAGGCCTGCTCTCAGCATGTGTTAGAGTTGGAGTACCTTAGAAATCCCTTCCAGCTCAGAACATAAAACAAACATAATCCTTTACCTCATATCTGTTCTGGTTTGCCAAGGTCATTTTTGAAGGCTGAGATCTTAAAGTTCAACTACAATTAACAAACTCAGTACAGCACCTGGTACTTGTGAGATTTGCCCATTCCTCCATGCATGTACCTAGTGAGCAAATAGTTTATTCTTAAAGTCTCTGCATGTATATGGGTATGTCAAGAATTGTTGAGAACAGCAGATTTGAATCAATGTGTTGTATACAACTCCTGACCTTCTCGTGCCTAGCACTGTTAGGAAAATATAAATTAGTCTCTCTGGTGTCTGGTGTGCAACAAGGAATATTCTCTTTTTATTTTTTTATATCTTATATACTTGTTATCACTTGATACTGGAGAGCTCCAGAAATAAAACATGATCATCATGGTATGCACAACAGTCAGTTTTACAGAGAAGTTTATTTGTAGCTCAACTTGGATAGCAATTACTGCATTTGGATACTGTTTCTTTAAGTATTTTTAAATAATTTTTAATCATTTTTAATTATACTATTTTATATACAATACATATTATATAATATATGATATATATATTATATATTTTCTGACTGATACTATGATACATTTTTAATGATACTATACTCCTACCATTTAATCTGAAAACCTAGTCCTGCTGGCTATCAACTGATGTACAGTCACAGAGAGCAGTACAGAGCTGAATATTTCACACGGAGAACAAAGCTTGAGTGTAAGTACTAACCAGTAATTTTTTTAATCTCTGTGGGAAGAAGTTTAAGTTGTATGCATCTGAGAATCCCCTGAGGACTGGTGTGACATTGGTGTCGGCTATGATGTAGAGTCAGAGAAGCTCAGGAAAACCTTTTTGATGGGCTAAAGCTCTTTAATACAGCAGAATTCTCAAAACTGTTAACCATAATTAAAGATGGTTAATCTAAAACATGCCCAGCTCTTTTAGATGCTACAATATGTCAGAGTGTGAACAAGCATATTTTAAAGTGACAGGTTAAAAAAATAATATTCAACTATTAGCCTTACACATTCCAAGTTAAACTGTTAGGTTCAATAACCTAAATTCTGTTTCCTACATCATTACACCATTTTAAAATGCAGTTTACTTTATTTTTCTTTCAGCATTTCCTCTTCAACTACTCTGCTTAAACCATATGGTTCTCTCAGCAAGAGCAAAAAAAGTAGGTTCAATCCTCTCGTATTGCTGAGAGTAAAGAGTACTTTAGTTAAAACCAAATGTAAATAAACTCCATTAGAGGACAAGACAGTACAACATATTGAAAATGTCTCTATCATTAATTAGAAATTATCAAGAAGGGCTTTAAGTGGAGTCCAGGTCATTGATCCCTGCCAGCTTCATCACAAAATACAAAGATATTTGAAAGAGAAACCTTGCAAACTAGAAGGTGTTCTTATGCTTATTAAAAAGTTTGAATTACTGCTCTTGCATTTGGGATGAACACCGCCCCCAGAGTAAAAGCAGACCAAAAATGGTAGAAAATGGTTTAAGCAACTGAGTCATAAAATAAAATTAAAAATAAAAAACCCATTGTAATGTGACAGTTCAGATGCTAAAGAGAGGAAAAGGCCTTGATAAGTTGTACTCTCCAGGCATCCACTGGTTGGTGTTAGGAAGAATGTCCTCATATTCCCTCAGTGATGATAGGGAGAATTGACTCATGTCCCTCATGGTCTTGGAGGTAAGTCATACATGATTAGAGTGGAAAAAGTGGTTCCAGACCTGCTCTACATTATGGTGATGAAGCACAGGGCTGGGTGACATGTTCCTGATCATTCCCCAATGACATGATTTACTATCCTTTTCTACAGCTCTTTTCACAGTCCAGTTTCTTCATCTTTACCACCAGCTATTCCTATTTACTCTTTCCCCAGGGACCTCAGTTTTGCTGACTTTTTACACCTTCTTGTTATTCATGATGTGGTTGCCCTGGAAAATTCCACCTTGGTCAGCAATTCTGTAAGGTAATACCTCTTTTTATACATAGTTTTTGGTTTCTGCCATTTCTCATGTTGTTGTCATCTTAGTTTAGTAAGGCTTGACCAGCTGCATTTACTTTTTTTATATCTACTCCTTTGCTATGTGTTACACCTGTATTTTCTCTTGCTGTTCTCTTCTTAGTGCAGTTCAGGGCTTTTTTTTCTGGATACTCCAAACAAGTAGCAGCCCATAAACTCTGCTTGTTTATCTGGCCTTTAATCTGCCCTGGATAAATACTTGTCTGTAGAAGAGGGCATCAGGACGTAAAATGCTATTGTCACCAAAAAATGCTACTTACTGGCTTTTGATCAACTTTTGCAAAAAGAAAGAAGCCAGGAATCTACACATGAGAATTTTTTGCGGTTGCCTCTGATCAACTCAGTGTCTTTCCCTGAAGTTCTGTAAGGACTTAAAGAGTGCAGTTGCCTGTCTCAAACACTGCAAAGGCCACAGAAAGACTTTGCCATGAGATAAGCACAGAACGGAGTGATAGGATGGTGCTAACCCCAGGCCCGCCAGAGGCAAGACCTGGTTAGCACATCCTGGGTAATGCACCCAAATGAAAAATCCCCACTTTGGCAAACTGTGTAAAGAAGCAACTGCTCATACAGGCATCACTGGGCAAACAAAGATTGCCCCAAGTTATGGGGCAGATGGCATCTGTGACCACTGAAAGCCCCCTGAATATGCCTCCGTGGGTACCTAGAACTTGGACTGTAAGTTAAGCCTGTGTGATGGGAACTTGAGAAAACTTCATCACACTTCTCCAGAACAAATTGCTGTTCAGTCAGGATCATGCTATTTTCCCTGTTTTCACCAGAGATGTAGGAAGAAGAAAAACCCACTTTCCAACCCTTATGGTGGGAGAGGTGTTTGTGTTGCAAAGCAAGGGAAAGCATATAAAACAATGACTCTAATAGACAATGTCTACTAATGACGAGAGCATTTCAAAATTGCCATCCCAGTAGTAATAGTAATGCCATAATAGTAATACCGTTTTGTTTTCCTTTTATTTGTAGTCCTTCCAGTTTTTAAGAAAGGGGATGACACTATGTGTTGACTGGTATATATTGAATGAGAGAGTGCTGACAGAGCAGAAATGGCATAATCTGTGAGCAAATGGAATAAAGCAATTAATATGTATTTCTACTTTAACTGACTATTCTAGAGGTTACAAATAAGGTAATGTTAAATGACTGAGAGAAAAAAAGACAGGCCTTTCATGTACATCCACTGATGGTCATCAGTGAAAAGGAGTAAAAATAAACATAGACCTTTTTCTAGGCAGTACTTTCATTAACGTCCAAGGCCCTCAGTTAATCAGACGGCTAAATTCATCTTTGTCCCCTAGATCTTGGCAGCATCTACTTCCAGATATGGGACAGAGCTTCAGATGGCCTAAACATGGATCTTTCCATTGGTTCTGCAAGAGACATAATGATTTATAACCATGGAAATCCACCATTGTGTGTTTGCAAAGGGTGTAAATCAGAGCCGAGACAGATCCATTGATTTTTCCTCTCACTTCCTTGTCAATGCCTTCTGCTTTGCAGTGCTTACCATTTTCTCATCAGTTCTTACAGATATCACCTGCACTGATTTTAGTCACTCTTGTTCAGAGGTATAACAGCTTCCAAACAAGTGCATAGTTAAATAATTCACTTAACATTTTCTTTCTAATCTGAGAAATAATGAATAACAAATTGAATAATAAAGAGTAAAAAACTGCTAATATTAGCTCATTGTGTAAGAATTTACTTATATTTTGATTAATGTTTTAGACAGTGAAGCTGTAATCTAAAATATATATAGATGAAATACTATTATAATGAACTTGATACTGTAAATAATGATTACCCATTTTACAAGCCCTTGAATGAACTGAGTTTTTATTTCTAAACTCTATGAATGGCCTGCCATTTTTACATATCAGATCATTAGATCGTTAGTGGAGATTTATGAAGATAATATGATGATTTATTATACTTCTCTGAGATCTCTAGTTGTAGTTTACACCCTAATTTCAAGCATGAATGTTGTCAGTTATCTGCTTGAACTAAATAATTTATCAGTAGAAACAAAAAAGATTGACAAACTGGATGCTGTACTCTGTAAAAATTGATCTGGTAATGGTAGATCAGAAAAAACATCTGTTAAAAATTCTTTCTGCAACAAAGTAATATTTACACTCTGTTCAATAAATAATACAGAATATGTTACTCAATACACATGAAAAGGAAATATGGTCATCAGCAAGCTAATGTTGAACTTGTTTTGTGTATTTTTAATTTAATATTACTAGTAAATCCATACAATGGTTGATCTGCACTTAAGATTAGATTGGTTAATTTTTTCAGTCAGTTACAGAGGCATGTCTTAGGAGATTTCTGTTTGTGCCACTGTTTAACATCTCTTTAACTTCTTTTTGTGTGAGACAGTCAATGAAATGCAGTGCAATCCTATGTTACTTAAACAAAAATTCTATGAACATCAAATATTTGCACTGTCTGGAAAAAGACTGGAGGATTGATTTGCTGATAAAAGGATTTTCTATGTGTCATTGTAATACTGCAAAACTGGTCACTTACTTCAAGAAGAGGAATTTTGCATGTTTATACCATTGTAGAAGAAGTTTTAGTACTAATATTTTTACTGTAATATTTCTGGAATAAAATTGCAATGCTTTATAATTTTGGGTCATTCTCTAGGTAAAGGAAACATTCCATGGATTTTATTTCTTTTTTTTTCAAATATTTTAATACTTGTTCCTCCTGTAGATTGGCAAGTCTTTATCATAGTGTCACAAATAGTAAATGCATTAAAGACACAGCATCACTTAGTGCTAATAATCAGAAAAAGTATTCATAACCCTTTGTTGCTTTAATCTGCTGAATTCTTTGATGCCATGTTCTGGCATCATTCTTTGATGCTGCAGTTTCTTGGTAAAGCAGCTTGGAACAGGCACTTCCAGGTATCACAGTCCTACCTTCCCTTCAATACACAGAATGACTGAGAGAGCCAAAGCATCCCCAGAAGAATATATCACATTTCAGATATATAATGGCCCTGTTCCTGGTCAGGCTTAAATTCTTTTCTTAAGAGTGCAAATGAAATTTTGTGTGATTCTGAGAGATGAGTTTTATCAACCCACATATTTTCATGGCTCTAGGAAAAGGAAAAAACCTTACTTCATTTAGCAGTTTTGACAATGCTGTACAAATCTTTTCCATACACAGAGGGCCTGCTCTATGACTTAGTATTGCTTATCTCCAAAATAAGCACCATTTTGACTAGGTCAAGTGGCACCGTTTTATAAAATATCAATTTTTAATACACTTGTATTGGGAAATCTATCCTTCTTTTCTAACCTCCCAGAGCGGTTTTTTCCTTGGCCTAATTTTCAACTCATCCTTACATGTATAGAATTTTCTAGCACTGTTACTTTGCACTCAACCATTTCATAGCTGCTGAATGGTGTAATATTAAAACATAGGTCATCCTGCATAGATCTCAGTAAGGAACATTTTAAGACAGTGTTGGATACATTTGTTTTCTCTTTCACTTATTTAATCAACATATGTACTACAGAAAAATAATGTGCAAGGTACAATGGGACATGTTATAATATCTCACTGCTCTTAAAATCTCTATATGCTGTTTCATAGCACTGTAATTTTTCATGCTTTCTAATCACTACTTTCTTCACACCCACTGTACATTGGCTAATGCAATGACTAAAAATCTATCTTAGAGTCTCCTAATAATGTCTAAATTTATTTGTAATCTATGTCTGAATAATTAAAATGAAAATATTGCCTGGTCTGCTTTTTTAACCAATACTTGCATGTGGAAAATATCAGTAATACAAAAAGAAATGTTTAGTTTCAGTATTTCATTTTCTGTTATATTGTTGGTTGTAGCATTATTAATAGCACTCACGTTGCTTAAAAAATTTTTTTTATTATTCTACCAGGAAGGTAAAAATCATACATGTATATACAATCAGTAATAGAAAAGTTCCTTGCACCCACATTTAACTGCTGAGCATGCAGAATTTTATGCTTGACAAGTCTGGCTCCTGCCTCAGCATCCATGTAATTCTTAATTTTAATTAGATTTCCTGGCAAAGATGTAGACCAAAAGCTCATAACTCTCTTTGACTGTTATAGACAAAGCAGCCTTGCTGTGATACAGTGCACACCTACATGCTCACATGCTTCTTAGCTCTTGTCACGGGATAGCAAGAATTAAATCAGTAAGTCACATGGGCACCTTACACAATGGGAATAATGGAAAGTTTGGCATTTTCACACTTATTTCCAGAGTGATATTTCACTCTTACATCTTCTCAGTGCTCCAAGTATTTAACTACGGATTTCTTGCAAAAACTTAATATGATCCTATGAAAAGTGAAAATCACACTACAATGGCTCCAATAGCCATTATATAAAATAGATTTTATCTAGAAGTAAAGAAATAGGACCCAAGTAATTTCTTCCTGAGGAATGAAGACTGAATTTCCCAAAGCACGGTTACACTGTTCCACCTCATGCTGCTGCCCTGCTCCAGCATGGGTCCTTCCCGTGGGGTCATTCATTCAGGAACAGCCTGCTCAAGTGTGGGCCACCTGCGAGCCACAGTTGCTACCAGGAGCCTGGTCCTGAATAGTTCTGCGCATGGGGTCATTCATTCAGGAACAGACTGCTCCATGTGGGTCCCTGCGAGCCACGGTTGCTACCAGGAGCCTGGTCCTGAATAGTTCTGCATGCGTGTCAGACAGACAACCAGCTTCATTATGGTCTTCACCTGGGGCTACAGGGGAATCTCAGCTCCAGCACCTGGAGAACCTCCTCCTGCTCCTTCTTCACTGACCTAGGTGTCTGCAGAATTGTTTCTCATTCCTTTTAAGTCGTCTTGCCTCGCCTTGCCTTGCCTCGCCTCACCTCTTCTTGCCTCTCCTCCCCTCTCTGTGGTGGGTGGGTTGGAGATGGAACTGGATGTGCCCAGCCCCGGGTAGCGCCATCCTCTCCTCATAGAGGTGAGCTGGCAGCCCCCACGGCCAGTGCCTTACCCTTCTAAAAACATACAGCTCCCTGGGAAATTAAGCAAAGGTATAAAGCTGTACCAGAGCCTTTCTTACACTTTTTAGTTTACTCAGTTTTTCAAACGATAACATCTGAAGTGTGGTCTAAAAGAAAAAAAACTTTGCATGTTTCAGTTATGATTTTTAAAGTTTTTTGTAATCTTAGGAAAATAGTTTTTAGGATGAATATCCACATCCATATCACCTTTTAAAACAAATAAGCAAATATTACAGTCAGGCAAATCAACTATTTAACTTCAAAGCAATTATTATTCACAAAACCCTGAACATTTTAATATCTGCAAAGTCAGTTTTACAGAATGCTGACTATTAAGTAAAAACCCCAGGGCAATGAGGAATAATATTCAATAGACTAAATATATTTAGTGTAAAATCTAAATAATACCATTTTTTTAGGTTTGTAGGTGTTGTGAGAAGTCACAACAGAATCATAAAGTTGCTACTCATACAATACGCTTGCCAAAATCTGGACTGAATTAATCGAAGTTCCCTGCATTTCCCTTTTTGAGGACATTTTTCTTTTCTTTTTTTCTTATACATGGTTTCAGTATAGCTGATGTAGAAACACTAATTTTTAATTCATAATTAGCCACATATGCAATGCATATTTATGAGCTTAATGAGAAATAAAATCATAAAACTATTTTCTGAATATCGTTAGAGGTCAAAGCTGGTTCAGGGTGACTCAGGGTCATACATTTTAAGTGAGCATGAAAATATTTATGGAAGCTTAATTTTGTCAGAATTTGTAGATATTTGTATCCACTGTAACATTTTGGAGATTTATGATTTTTTATTTGATAACCATATCTAAATCTGAAAGAGCTACATTACCATTACAACAGTCCATCCAGTTTTGGAGGAGAAAGTCCTAAACTAGTTTAAGAGATGAGCGTAAATTGATTCATATGTTCTAGCAATTTTTTACTAGGCAGGAGCTACAAGTTTCCTTTGTGAAGAATTAGATGAGCTCTGGTGCAGCATCATAAAATGAGCATTGCTCAACAGCTCTACTGGACTGAGACAGGATTTGTTCTTTGCCTTCTTAATGTTTAGTTCATTGTATCATGATGTATTCAATTCTTCCTATAATGTTGGCCATTAGACTATCCATAAGGTAAAGTTTTTTGAAAGCATACTGACATGTAGACATTTTTTTTTAAATATGCCAGTCTATTCAAGTTTTAATAACTACAGAAATTCAGGAAGAGTAGGTATAAAAAACTTTTTTGACTGAATCAGATTTCAGCTCTGCAGAGTATGAGAAGTTTATGCTTAAGGACCATTTACAAACAGAGCAAAATACTTTAATTTCTTCTGATACGATTTCAGTTTGTCACCACAGTGCAGCCTGAGCTCTTCTTACTGACCAAATTCTTATTGTTTCTCTGTTATAGCGGAAAGACCTTGATCTCCAGTTGATAAAAGTAATAGAGACCATAATGGGACCATAGTGGGTCAAATCAAAGGTCAACCTATTCCAATATGTGCTAGTAATAAAACACTTAGAAAAGCAAATACGAGCTGTGCAATACTACAGTCCACAAAATACTCACTTCACTTCCTGTGATTTAATGTTCTGCAGCTTTTTGGGACACAGAGGGCTTGGTGGTGGTTAGTAAACATCAGTGGGGAGTTTCTGACACAAATTTACTGAGTTCTTTTTGATCACGTGTAATCATTTGGCCTCTGCAGCATCCTGTGGTAGAGAAATTCCGACTTAGCTAGATAGGAAGAAGTTTGTGTTTTCTCTGTAACATACTAGTTATAGTGGAGATCCTTATTCTGTACTGCACAAGGCAATAAACAGCTGAGGCTGATTTCTTTGAACTCCTTCTTTTTCTAAATACTGTTACCAGTGATCCTCTCCATCATCTCTTCTGTAGACTGCTCCTTCAGTTGCAGATGTCCTTCCTGCTCTTCTTTGTATATTTTCCATTAATGATTTGTCTAGTTTCTTCTATTTTGTTAATCATTCCTAGCATTTGACTTGCCCATTACTGTGTACATCACAGCAATAAAGCTTTTTTGCAATTATCCTATTTATTTATATTTAATTATTGCTGTCATTTGATTGTTTGTGTGACCTTTCCAATACTCTCTGCAGTGACCCCTCATTTATACTATGCTGACTATCAGCAGTTATTGTCAGTTCATATTTTAACTGTTTTTCAGATCAGCTATAAATGGCTTGTTTAAAAAATAAATAAGTAAATTTAAAGTAGGAGTTAGGATCTATTTGTGCAGTTTCTCCATGACACAGGTTGTGTTGAGACACAGTAACTAATGTTTCAGGAGCTATGTTTTTCCTCTCTTCTTGTGAATTGTTTTATGGTATCAGAAGCACAGAGTAATTCCTCTATTTAATGTCAAAATCAAAGCCCGTATGACTGAGCAAGGTGTGAATAAGCACCTGTTTGTTCAAGTGGCCTGTACATCATCTGCACTAATCACCATGTCCGGGCACAATAAAGACATCTGCTCACAGAAGCTGGGGTGTCTTATCAGAGCTACCTGCTCATCCTGTAGGACTTGAGAGGTGAGTTCCTGGAAGGCTTCCTACACACCACTGCATACTGTCTGGCACAGGTCCAAGTTTTCCTAATAGTGTAAAGGTGAACAAATCCTGAGGATACCTGGTTGCAAGGGAAATGTCCCTCCTAATAAACTTACCCATTCCTTCTCACCAACCCCAGAAGGTTGAACTGCAGTGTAATTTCAAACCTGTAAACCAGTTTGGAGGGTACTTCAACATCATTTGGTATGAAACATGCTTTGTCAAAGGCAGTAACACGATCATTCTTTTAGTGCTTGCCTTGAATTATATTAAACAAGCTCTGGAAGGAATGATCAAGGGGCTGAATATGTGGGAAAAAATAAGGTTATAAGTAATGAGACATGTGATGTATACATCAGCTCTGGGTTGGGGGAAAATTGTATCACCTAGAATTCAAATGTGAAAATTAGACCCTATCTTTTGTTGACATAGAAGCAATCAGTAAATGTGACATACTGAGTGATCCTATACTTTATATCTTCTATTTATCATTTCTCAATTTATTTCTTATTGGCAGTTCCTCAAATATTTTTTCCACATTTTATACATCACTGTTTTGTGTCTCCTGTTTTGTTGACACCTTTTTTTTCTCTCATCTTGAAAATGCCTTGCTTCAAAATGTTATTGTCATTACCTGTCCTACAAACATTTTTATGTCTCAAATAAATGACTGTGCATGGTTAAGTAATAAAAATACATTCTATTTCCCTGTAGATACGGTATTTCCTCTCACTGATAATCTGTCTTGTCTATTAAATTTAAGTATTTGAACAGCTCATAGCAATTTTATCTACTCATCTGGGTAGTTAGTAGCATAGTGGCAAAAAGTTACTTCTAAATTCAAAGGGAAAGTGTTCAAAGAATTTTAATATATAGCACTTTTCTTTTTAGTTAGCATACACAAAGCTCTAATGTGCCTTATTATATGATGCTACAACACACCTACAAGATCTCTGTACATGAAAGCTAACTGGGCTGAGGAGGAACATAAAGGGGATTGAAAACTCTGTCAGAGCTAGCCTGGAGTCTGCAGCAGCAGAATGTCTGCAGTTGTACTGGTAATTGCCCAAAGACAGTTATATCTTTCCCCCTTGTCATAGTGAAAAAAATAAAGCAGTACCACATCCCCAAATAATTATTCATTCTAGAGGATTGAGATCTTGTCTTTGTCTGAGAGACAGGAAATTTACAGATACTTGAGTAGAATACCACTGGCTGAAATTTGGGTTTAACTGAATCAGTAATTTTTTGATTGGGACCAAAAATTCACCTGCAGTTACCAGCTCAAACCATCTGAGAAAGATGATCCATTTTTGCTGACACCATTGTTCTCCCATTCCATCAAAGGTAATTTTGTTTATCCTGCACCTTTAGCAGCAAATCTTCAGTGCAGTTTAGCTTTTCAGTCTTTACAAGATCCTATTTCTTTCCTCTCAAACTCACATTTTACTACATTTTGCAAATAAAGAAAATTCCTCATCTTCTTACTTAATATTTTCCCACTTTATCTGCAATATTAACAAAGTTAGTCAAAACCATTTTCCAGCATAAAAGTGCTAGGCACCTACCTGTAGATTAACACTTCATTCTGTATGCAATATATATGACTTATGCTTCTTTTATTTCCAAATACAGATCTAAAAGGTTGTTTTAAATCTAGAAGTAGGCTAAAATTAAACCAAAATAATGTCATGTTAGTCAACTGTAGTTGATTCTGCATCATAAAAATCAATAGGAATATGGTTATTACTTTTACCATAACAGGATTTGCCCTCAGCACTAATGTCTGACCTCTGCTCTTTTTGTATTTTGTTAAAATATGTATTCAAAATAAATCAGTACCCTGAATTTCTGCTTCAAACAAGATGATTTTAAATTAGATTTGTTGAAATAACAAAGGTCAAGACACAGGTTTATGCTACAAAAGAGGAGAGAGATACAAAAACAATAAACCTGCTTTTCAATTTGTAGTTTAGGTCTCAAATTCTCATACCAAATTTTCATCAAGTTTTTGTAGTAGAGAAAGTCAGCTTAGTTGTTTCTTTACAGGAACTTCAAGTGCATCATCTGGTATTTCTAATCCCTGTAGTATTATAAACTGGGCATCAAGCAAGGCTTCATTTTTGTTTTGTTCTTTTTTTTTTTAATAGCATTTATTTATTCAGAAGAGCCTTCCCTCCTCATTTTTATAGACATCTGTTTTATGTGCAATTCACCATTACTCACTCAATAAGGGATATTTTAGGCTCAAACCCCCACAAAATATATTTTAACAATAAGTATAAATAATAAAACCACTAAGATCTGACATATTTTTTTTAAATGTCAGTGCACATATTCTTCCTTTAGCTAGCAGAAAGCAATAACCTAAAGCAGAAACAGGCAAAAATACTAAACACATATCTCAACTGCATCGTGTTTGTGATCTGAATGTCATAAATTAATATGACATTACTTTCACTGCTTTCTAATCCCCTTCGTGGGGGAGTGTCTATTCTGTGCCAATAGCTAGTTACTCGTTCACAAACTTGCTTGTGCAATGCATTGGAGGAAGATCCCATGGCTTCTTGGACATGTAGAGACAGAATTTTTTATATTCTTGTTTTCAAAATCGTGATGGTAGTCTTCCAGCTTCCATTCTACCAGCATCAAGATTTAAGGAAAGGAATAAAAAACTTTATTAGGACAGACCCGACATCAACAGCACAGGTAGTAGGCCCAGTGACAGATAGAGCTGTTTTGGAGTTAGTTCATTCTATGAGGTTTCTCCTTCTGCTTACATAGCTAATAAGAAAACAAGGTCCTTGCACAACCTGATGGCCAAAATCCAATCCATATGACAAAACCTTCCACTAAGCATAGCTTCCACTGATGAAAACCTTGTTGTGAACATAAGTTTAATTTTATGCAATTGTAGACTCAGTTTTCTTAGTGCATGACTGCAGTTTTGCCATGTGTCTCAGAATCGTGTTGTGCAGATGTAAATATGGGGAAGGCTCCATCATTCTTGGCTCACATAGTGGATTTGTGCTTCTATTTTGTAGATTATACTGCCATTGTGCTCTAGTTGTTTAAGCCTAGTGATTCTATTTTCCAAATAAAATCATCCCATAATCCAAAGATAAGCTTTGAAAAAAGTTACATGCAAACTCTTCTGGAAGGTTTACTTGCAACAAGAACTATTTTGGAGAACTGAGATAAAAGTTAGAGGTAGTACTGAGCTGTGTAAAGTGATGCAACAGTCATTTTCTTGGTATTTTCTTGCCAAAAGGGAAAACTGGAATCTTTATTCTAACCTTAGCTATATGAGCCTAATTACTTAGTTTTCTTCACTTAAACATTTTACCTCATCATAGCATAATGCTATGATATTTCTCAATGCCCTCTTTGTCTGTAATCCAAGAGGTATTTCAGAAATAGCTTCTGTTGTATTTTCACATACGAGGCTGCCACCAATAAGTATTTTTCTCACATCTAGAAGCATACTATTTTATCCACTCCTGTTCATTTACCCAGTTTTCCTGCCAACCAACCTTCACAATATATTTGCTGTCTTGCTATCATGTTCTGACACTTTATCTGCTTCAAATTCTTACATACATTCCCAAATTTCCATACTGTTTTGTTGCGGTGCACTTTAGCCCGCCTGGGACCCGCCTCCTGTCCCTCCAAGATTTGCCATCCAATGGGCAGATGGATCTGCCTACAGGACTGTAGGCGGATCCTCAGNTACAGGACTGTAGGCGGATCCTCAGTC
>VZRS01014892.1:8986-162315 GCA_013398055.1 Ifrita kowaldi
AGGCGGCGCGGCCTCCGCTCCCTCCCTCCCTGCCTCGGTCGCTGCCCGGCCCCGGCGCGATGTCGGGCGGCGCGGCGAGCGCCCCTAAGCCCCTCCCGTCCTCCGGGCCCAAGTCGCTGCGGGAGATGCCACATCCCCTGGCCACGTCCAGCAGCGAGGAGATGGGGCCGGCGCTCACCCCCAGCCCCGACCTGCTCTTGCCCCGCAGCATCGCCGACAAGGTACGGCCCGGGGGAAGGAGGGGGCGTTTGAGGGGGCCTCTGGTGTTGAAGGGGTCTCTGCATTGAAGGAGAGCAGGGAGAAGGGCTGTGTGTGTGTTTTCCTGACACATCCCTTTTCTCGGCTTCGTCTCCCCCCGGGGAGATGAAGCCCTGGGCGCTGCTGACGTCCATTGCAAGAGCCCAGAGCGGCTCCGCGGGGAGAAGGCATCGTGTCCCTTGCTGTGAGGGACCTGCTGGAGCACTGGTGGTCGCGCTGTCACCGCAGGGTTGCGAGAGGCAATATTTTACTTACTGTGTCTGCCTGTGTCTCATACCGTCTACAGATAGGTGTAAATTTTTCAGGAATTTCTGCAGCTCCTTTCCTGTCTCTTTCCTGTAAGCCCCCACGGGGGAGGCTTGGAGCTGGCATTGTTTCCTTATCATCAACTCGTCTGTGATTGTCCTTTCCAGGCTAAGCTCCTACTCACTTCTTCCCAGCACTAATACAGACGGTGCTCTGCAGGAGTATCTATGTCCGTTCTCCCTTTCCTAGCTCTGGCATGTGTTCATAGGACGCTAGTGAACTCTGTGAAGTGCTTTCCCCGTGGTGATAATTCGGTAGTGGCAGTACAGCACTGCTGATACATTAGCTACACTTGCAAGGACTTGGTATCTCTGTAGACAAGACTTCCTGAAATTTTTAAGGTGGGATTTCCTGGGAGCAAGAACTGCAAGGGGTGATACGGACTCGAAAGCAGTTCTAGCACAGCTGGTTTGTGCATGCAAGGTGTGACTGAGTTGCTGGTGGCAAGAAGTGCTTCTTCTATGGCTGTTGTCGTGAGGAGTATGGTGCTGCTTCTGGGTAGGACCGATCCTCTAGGCTCCAAAGGCCTTGAGGCTGTCAGCAGTATCTGGCCTGATACACTCCCATGCTACAGGAGAGTGTGTCAAGGTAGACTGGCCTCTTCCATATTTCACCATCTGCTGTGTGCAGCTGTGATGTAGGGATTCAGCACTTCTTCCTGCCCATGTAAGGAGTCCTTTCCTTGAATATTTGCCCATTGTTGCTCTAGTGAGAAGCAAGGCTTACCTTCTCTTCAGGAACTTAAGCCTTCATCTAAGAAATTAGTCAGAGTTGGTGACCTGCTGAGAAAAAGGTATGTGACTAAGGCAGGTGTAGAAATTGTGGAGGTTTTTGTCTGTGATAGATTGGTTTAATCATGTAACTAGGTTATTGTCTGGCAAGCCTGTAGCAGTAGAAATTGGCAGCTACCTTCACACATCTTGCAGCTGAGGAGCTGCACCGCTTAGCATGGTCTGTCCACACCGCTGGATAGCTGGTGAGAAGCAGTGTTCTGAGGAGTTACTCACACCCTATAATGTCTTTTCTCAGTTGTCTTAAAGAACTTCTTTGCATTTGGAGTGCAAGCAAGCTTCTCTCTGCTTTACTGCTTTGAGGTTTTGAGAAGTGTACCAGTATTCCTGACAACTGGGGAGCAGAAATAGCTCCCTAGCCTCGGACTGTGGTCAGCTAACGTCTCATAAGTAGGAAAGTTCTTGCCCAGTTTTTCCATCAGCAATAGAAATGAAATTCACCTTTCCGTACCCTGTGTGTAGTGCCATCCTGTTCTAGGCACTTGGCAGCATAGAAGTGCTCTAAAAGGCAGAGCAAAAGTGGCTGTGGTAAGAGGTGTTTAGGCTTGAGAGCAGTTCTGTGCTTGACCTGGAAATGGCACTAGGCTATGATCCTTGCAGTATAAAAGGATATGCAGTAGGAAGAAAATATAATTTTTTTTTCCATCTAGCTGAATTAGCAGAAAAAGCCGAATGTCTTATCCTCTTGATGGAAGGAGATCAACAGCTCTGCTGTGTATGGGATGTCCCTTCTTCAGCTTAATACTTCACACACTGGCAAGAAAAAAAATGTGTTAACTTCTTTCCCACCTTAGAAGAAAAATTCAGTAGACAGGTGTTCCTAGCTTTAAAGCAATGCTTGTGGTGTGTATTGAGTAGTCTACTGAGGGAGTATGGTAAGAGGAGGTAAACAGGTGAAACCACTTTTGGGGTGGTTTGTATGTCTCGGTCTCAGAGTCATGGAATGGTTTGGGTTGGAAGGGAGCTCAAAGATGATCTAGTCCAACCCCCATGCTGTAGACTGGGACACCTCTCACTAGACCAGGTTGCTCAGAGCTCCATCCAGCCTGGCCTTGAACACTTCCAGTGTTGGTTTTAAAAACCTTCATCTCTGATGGTGGATTATTGATCTTTTGAGAGACTGGCTCACTAATCAGATAACAGTGCTGAGTAACTTCAATAACTGAGTAACGAAGGGAGGTCAGTATTCAAGTCTGACTTAGGCTTAAAGCTCTGCAGTTGTTATTTATTGGTTCTTGAGTAGGAGCTCTTCTAATCTTCTCTCTGGCCTTTTGGGAGAGTCTGGTGGAAATCGGTACTGCACAAGTTTTGGTCCCAGTCTCCTGCTTCAAAGTGTCTTTGAGTCAGATTCTTTAAGGACAATTCCCATATCCAGACCTGTAGTCGGATATCCCTTTGGAAAGAGGGCTAGGGACAATAGCTGGCCCATCACCATGTAGCAGATAATTTGCTTTTTCTGGGTTCCTCATGTTTTTTCTGAGCAAAAACTTGCTAAAATCTGCTGCAAGCTACAAGTACCTAAGACTGAAATCCTCTGAGTAGAGAAAGTTCAGAAGTAAAGGGAGGTTTTCTGCCCATAAGGTGCTTCAATTTTCACTGCCACAGATGTGTAGCTTAAAGTGGCTGAACCTCTGCCATGCTTTGTATTCTTTAAAGCATACTTTTCTTACTTTTTTTTGATCCATTGAGTAAAAACACCGCTTCAGAGTCAGAGAAACGTGGGGGACAGGAACACCTGCCTGTGTGTCTCCTTTTGGATTTTGATTCAAATACGGGAATAATGTAGTAGTTCAGAGCCTGTGTAACTTTAAAGTCTCATAAACCTTAGGCTGCTGTTCAAGAACAGTGTCTAATGCTACTAGAGCAGTAGGTCATTGGAAAGGGAAGGAAAATCTTTTGTGCCGTTTACTGAGGCCATCTAAGTAGACTAGTCTCAAGTTTTCTGAATTCTAAGAAGAGGGCTGCAGAACTTTTGTTGTCTGAAGTAGTGTCTTCATCTTGACTTGTAGTGGGCGATAGTTTTAGGAACCAGGAAACCTTGACTTTTGACAGCATCTTACCTCTTAAGTGAAAGGACGTTTTAGCTAAGTACTTGACTTTCACAGTGATGCTGCAGGAAACATGAAACACTTGAGTTGTAGATTTTTGTTTCTAAAGCATTTATATATTGGCCATGTGTTTCTGTAAAGATCTTCCTGTTCCCCTAACATCTAATTTCATAAAACATTGTCTTGACACCTGACCACCGTGAGTGTCTTTGGGTTTATTCTCCCTTCATCCTTGCTAGCTTTCAGATAAGGAGACAGCTAAAGCTGAACCTGAGTGCTACTACGTTTGTTGTGTTTAGGATTTTTTTCCTTTTATTTGGTTGGGTTTTTTTAGCATCAGGCGAGAGGAGAAACATGCAGCAGAAAACAATTCCTGAAATTGCATGGCAGGGTTAGTCATAGAGTTAGTTGTAAAACTGAGGTGTTTCTGGTTTAGATTTTGAAACACATGCAAGCTAATTGAGATCGGGTTTTCAGAACAGATCCTCTGCTGAGGAGGGCAAGGCAAATGGGGAAGTGTCTGTGGATTTCTCCCTGCCTTTTCCTTTTTAAAAAAGACGGAAGTTCTGCTTGCACATGACTACTTGACTTCAATGCACGAGTTTGTCACTTTTGATAGCAAATCTGCTCTCTGCACTAGGACAAACACTTCGACAGTGAGGAGAAAGGCAGTATTAGTAGGTTACTGAGTTCAGAGCAGAGGTGAGAAGTAGATGGTATTTTGCTGTGTGAAGAGTCAGATTCAGCCCCCCTGAGGCTGTGCAGATTTAATAGGCTGCTGCTAAGAGTTGGAAGTGCCAGGCTGTGCGGAGTTAGAAAGCAAGTGTTCTGTATGGCTTAGTTCCACTGTCATCTAGCTGTGGTCCCTCTAGACTTGTATCATCTAATAAGAGTATCTTCCTAACACAGTGGTATTGGCTGTTCTTGCTGCGGTCTGCCTTGAGACTGGTTTCTTTTCACATCACTGGTTTCTTGCTAAGGGCTTCAAAAGCTGTCATATCCCACCTGTCCTGGGACTCAGACTCTGTTGCCCTTTTTCAGACATCTCTGACTACTTGTTACTGTACTTCTGGCCAGCTACCTGTAACTTTCTCAGCCTTTTTTCTTGGAAACTCTGCATACCTTGTGTTTACCTCTGTTAACTCTATACAGCTGATGGGAGCTTCAAGGCTGTTTTTCATGTAGTATATCAAGCAGATAGCAGAGCTGATGTGGAATACCAGGCTTGCAGTGAATGCATAGCATGAATTTCCTAGTTCATGGAGATGGACTTTAAAACTCCTACTGCAAACTTCTGGTTACTAACTGAAAACTATTGTTTGCATGCTCCTCTGCTTCCAAGTTACCACCCTGCTGAATTCCTAGAGTTCTTATTAGCACCTGATCAAATAGAAATACGTGGTGTTTCCTGGAGTGCTGTTACATAGTCCCTTGTTCTGAAAGGGAGCCTGGCATCTCTCCAACTCAAAAAGTGTACTGGGCGTCTGAAGCTCTACTTCCAGCCTCCTTGGTTGCTATTTTATAATTATTGCTCTGAACTTTATCCACCCACAGATGAAACCAGTTTGCAGTATAATCTGAAAACTTAAAATAGATCTGCCTGAGATTATACAAACTTCTTCCTTCTCTGACTAGATGAGAACTTAGACCGGCAGCATGTATTGTTTTTAAAGGAAGCTGGAGATAAATTCTCAGTTGTGGGAGAGACCAAAGACAGCAGAAAGTCAAACTGAAGTTAGTGAACTTGGGAAACAATGTCAGTATGGATGGGTTGATCTCTGTTCCTATCTGCAGGAATGCAAAAATGACAGTCACAGTGAAGCTGAGGCTGGAAGGCACTTCTTCATATTGTCTAGTCCAACTTCTTGACTCAGATAGAGCAGGCTGCCCAGGATGTTGTGAAGCTGTTTTTTGAACAGCACTCTGGGTATCCTGTTCCTTCATCCAGTCATCCACAAAGTAAAATATCTTTGTCATGTTTAAGTGAAACTTCCGGTATTTTAATTTTCACTAAAGAGAGTGTGTCACTTCCTTCTCTACACCCTTCCATCAAATATTTATCCTTATTGATAAGATTCCCCAAGCATTATTATCTCCAGGCTGTTTGCCATCTTTGCCTTGAGGCATGTTGTTGGCTCTTGGTCGACTTTTTCATCAGTGTCTGTGAGGTTTTTTTCATTCCCTATGCCAAACTGCATTTCAATCAGCCTCCAGCACACACTGCTGGATGGGGTTGCTCCTAGCAGGTGCAGGACTTCGTGTTTCCTCATGTTGAGTTTTTTGAGGTATCCCACAGCCCATTTCTCCAGCCTGCTGAGGTCTTCCTGAATGACAGCACAAGCATCTGATGTGTCAAGCACCCTGTACAGTTGTGTACTCTCAGTACACTTGCTGAGGATGTACCCTGTTCCATCATTTAGGTCATTAATGAAGGTGTTAAGACAGTAGTGGCCCTAATTCTCTCTGATGATGTACACCACTTGGAATTTGTGGGATCACAATGCTTTGATCCCAGAGGTTCAGCCAGTTTTCTGTCTGCTTTGCTGTACATCTATCTGCCTTGTGCCTCATCAGATTGTCTCGGATTGTGTTATGAGAGATATTGTTGAAAGTCCTCTTAAAGTTGAACTGTTTTAAGCTCTCCTCTTGCACACCAGCCCAGTGATATCTTCATCGCAGGTAGGCATTGAGTTGGTTTGGCATGACTTCCCTTAAGTCCTTGCTGACTTCTCATCACCACATGCTTTGTGTGTTTGGAAGTGGTTTCTAATATTTGCTTGACCATTTTCCAGGGACTGAGGTGAAGTTGCCTGTCCCGTGGTTCCCTGTATCCTTTTTGAAAGACAGGAGTGAGCCGTGTTTCCTAGGCCAGAAAGCTTCTCGGTACAGGCAGGTGTCTGCCACATGCTTCCTAAGTAGGCCACCAGCTCTCAAAGGCTGAGCTTGGTTGTCATCTTGTATAAAGGAACTGCTGTCTATTCTCCTGTTGCACTGTGTGTCTGCATGTTCCTTCCTATTCTTCTGATTAAAAGATCTTACTTAAACCTAGCGTGGCTTTCAGCATGTCATCAGTGCTCTATCCACAGTCAAGCTGCTGGCTGAAGCCAGTTTCCTGTCTTCCATTGTAGTGGTAACTAGAGCTGCTTTCTGTAGCTATTTCATCTCTTGAACTTGTAATACCACTTGCACAGGTTAATACCACAGTATCCTACTGAAAAGATAGAGTGTTTGTCTTTTTTTTCCTTGTAGCCACTCTGAGGTTTGATGGTGTAGAAGCAAACTATAACAACACGTTGGTGCTCTTACTAACAGTTGCCTTCACTTGTAGAAATGGGAAAGGGTGCTTTCATCGTATCTTACACCTTAGATGCTCTAGTAGTATTGTAAAACTCAGGAGTCTCTTTATGAAACGTAACTACAGCGAGTTTCTTGAATTGGCAATTTACCTCTCTTCTGAACAAGATGAAGGATAGCTAGCAAGTTGGAACAAACACTTGCATAAGCATAACTATTTTAGTACCATTACATTTTCAATCTCTCCTGGTAAAGCTAAACATAGCTTCTACTATGTAACAGTATTATTACTTTGTGGTTCTTACTTCAACTTAATGGAGGGAGGGGTGTATACTTTGAGGTTGAATTCAGTGTTGCACAGCTTTCATAATCTTTTCAACAGGATTTCTTCATACATAGCGAGACAGAGCATTGAAAACAGATATTCAGAGCATACGTAGAGGAACTTAGTTCTTCAGACAGGTTTCAGAAGGATGAGGCTTGGCAATAACTTGTCAGCCATGGTGGAAAAAATTATGCTTGGTGGTCAGAAGGAATCCTCAGGGCTGCCTGTGCTGGAGTGTCTTAAACTTACCCGAGTAGCTGAATGCTTTCTGAGCTCATTCATGGATGGAATGGGATAACTACTTGATTATGAAGTTCTCTTATTACAGTTGTATGGGCACCTCCTCCTACTATCAGTGCTTCAGGCAGCATGTCCCTGTAATTGATGGTGAGAGGGTCAGAGAATAGAGGAGCGAAGGTTTGCTATTGACACACTCATCTGGGAGACCTTGGTTCCCAGATTAACGTGCAAACTGTTGTCCTGGTGTCTTCTAGCATTGTGGTGTATCCTTGTGTATCTTAAACAGATGGTCTGGCTGTCACATGAGCCAGTCTGCTGCTGCTCTGAGTTGAGAGACTGGTCTCTGTAAAGTAGGTCAGGAGACGAGGCAGGGAGCTCTTTTGGTGCAGTGGGACTTAGTGCTGCTACAAGAAAATCTACTTGCCACAACTGAAGTGCATCTTTGAGATTGTAACTTGTATGTGCTTTCAGTCTACGGAAGACTTTTAATAAGTCGATTAAAAATGGCATTTTAATTTGTGTATTTCTCAGAAATAACTTTACTGAGACTTGTTCTCTGCTGACCTTGAGCAAGATCTTAAATGCTGAGCTGTACTGGCTTCTTAAGCTGTGACTGAGTTGACTGCCTGAGCCTGGGTGCCTGTGCAGCTGAGATTTCCAAGTTCTTGTGGCTGGGGAAAACTGCTCCCATCACTAGGATGTGATGGAGAAGAAAGGTCTGAACTCCATGGCATCTACAACTATGAAGTAAAATCTGTGTGAAGTTACTCTTAGTGAATTATTGAAAAACAAAGGGGAGCAGTTTCTTTCCAGTTACTAAGGGCAATAACTGACAGCAAGGTAGCTACTACCAATACTGCAATTACCAACTGAAGATGGAAAAAAAAAATTAGGAAACTGCAATTATTTTAGCAGGTTAGCATTTTCCAGAGCCAGTCCAGCCTAAACGGCCTTCAAAAAGGGTGAGAAGGGAGACCCAGAGGGAATTACTGACTACTCAGTTTCACCTCAATCCCTAAGAAGGGTGGTGGAACAACTAATTCTGGTAGCCATCTTTATCCACGGGGAGGACAAGAAGGTGATTAGGAGTAGTCAACATGGATTCACTAAAGGTAAATCATTCTTGACCAACCTGATTGCCTGCTGTGAAGAAACAGCTGCCTGGATAGATGAGGGGAGGGCAGTAGATGTTGTCTTCAGCAAGGCTTCCAGCTCTGTCTCTTACAACATCCTCATAGGCAAACTTGGGAAGAGTGGACTGGATAAGTGGATAGGGAGGTGGATTGAGAACTGGCTGAACAGCAGATCCCAGGGGTCGTACTCAGTGGGACAGGGTCCAGTTGGAGGCCTGTTCCTAGTGGTGTCTCCCAAGGTTCAGTACTGTGCCTGGTCTTGTTTAACTTACCCATCAGTGACTTGGATGAAGGGGCAGAGGCCTTCACTGACAACACAAAGCTGGGAGGAGTGGCCGATACCCCAGGGTACCGTGCAGCCCTTCAGAAGGACCTTGACAGGCTGGAGAGATGGGCAGAGAGGAACCTTCTGAAATTGAGCAAAGGCAAATGCAGGTCCTGCACCTGGGGAGGAACAAGCCCAGGCACCAGCACAGGCTGGGGGTGACCTGCTGGAAAGCAGCTCTGTGGAGAAGGCCCTGGGGGTGCTGGTGGACAACAAGCTCTCCGTGAGCCAGCAGTGCCTTGGTGGCCTTGCAGGCCTGTGGTACCCTGAGCTCTGTACAGAAGAGCATTGCCAGCAGGTCAAGGGAGGTGATCCTGTCCCTCTACTCAGCCCTGGTGAGGCCTCACCTGGAAATGCTGTGTCCAGTTCTGGGCTCCTCAGTACAAGAAAGGCGTGGAGCTCCTGGAGTAGGTCCAGCAGAGGGCAACGAAGAGGATTAAGGGACAGGGGCATCTTTCTTATGAGGAAAGGCTGAAGGAGCTGGGGCTTTTCAGCCCTGAGAAGAGACAACAGAGAGGATCTCATCAATGTTTGTGAGTATCTGAAGGGAGGGTGTCAAGAGGATGGACCAGGCTCCTCCCAGTGGTGCCAAGCAATAGGGCAAAGACCAGTGGGCAAACAGATGCACAAGAAGTTCCAGCTGAATATGAGGAAGAACTTTACTGTGCAAGAGATGGAGCATTGGACAAGTTGCTCAGAGAGGTTGTGGAGTCCCCCTCACTAGAGATATTCAGGAACTGTCTGGATGCAATCCTATGCAACATGCTCTAGGTTAATCCTGCTTGAGCAGGGAGGTTGGGCCAGATGACCCAATGTGATCCCTTCCGTGATTCTGTTTTTTGGCAGATGAATTTATGGGAAAAATTCTACTTTCTAAATTGGGGTAGTCAAAGGGTCGAAAGAGATGTCGCCTTCAGCTGTAAGTGATGTTACAATACCAAAAGTGTTAATTCTTCACCAGGTATTTCACTGAAATCAAGAGGTATCTATCAGAGTAAACACTTAGGGGGTATGGTTAGTGGAACTAGCTGAAATGGTTCTGAAAATAAAGACAATAATCTAAAGTTTATACAACAGGCAAGGAAAGAGTTTAGCCAAGAGCTGTGGTCAGAGTGGTCCTCAAAGCATAAATCCTCTTAGAGAGCATTACTGTCTTACAGCCACATTTAGAGCTTCTACATTGCTGCTTCTATGAAGCTATAAGCAGTAGGTAAGATGCTGCTGTGGAAATGAAAGTGGTGGTGTCTATAACCCTTAAAGACGGGTTTCTGCTTTGTTGTTTTAGGCATCTTGGTTGAAGACAACTACTACTCAAGTGTGTGAGAGCAAAGACATGGCAAAAATGTGTAGTACTCTGGTTTGCAGGAAGATGTGGAAAATGTAAAATGTAAACTTGCTTCTAGATTATGCCTTAAATTACAGAGAGCAGACCCTACTGTGAGAGTGACAACCTCTTCCTGTCTTGGAGTGATCAATAGTATTACTAGTGCAGTGGTCTGGAGTGTTGTTAGTGATGGGAGGCTTACAGCAATGAAGGACATGCTTTCGTTGGTGATTATCAGTCTGTGCTCTGACTTCATGCTGAATTTAAGTCTGAAAAAGCTCCTCTGCCGTAAAGTTTTCCTGTATAGTTTGCCTCACTTTTCCAGTCAGCTTGAATGATGCTGTGTGTTCCTTGAAAAGGAATGCATTGCAGACAGGTGTTGCTCAGGGGCAGGGAAGCCTCCTCCCCGTCACCGGTGCAGATGGAGTTAGCAGCAGGCACTTTCAGCTAACTCTGTGGCGAAAGCACTGGCCTCTGGGAATGTCAAGTGATAGACTACCCTGATGATACTCAAACCCATGATTTTCTGTGTGAAACTGTCGCCTTTGCTGTAGCTTTTTAGATGATCGTATAAGGCAAATTGTGTGAAAATCTTAAATACTGACAAGATGAAGTTGTGGGTTTTGGATTATTGCCGAGAAAATCTGTGGAAAGTTTTAATCAATGCCATTTATTGCCAGTGATCATCTTGACCTCTTCACAATTTGTATGCTGACTTCCAGTGTGCTGACTAGTCTGCTCCTGGATCAGTATACTTCACTTGAAGCTGTGTGTGCTAAGTAACTTTTGTATACCTTTGTGGCTGTGATAAGCCTAGACCATTGACTAAAAGGTATTCCTCTAGGTAGATCTCAAGTCCATCAGTCTCTATAGATAGTTTTCTTACTGAGAGGAAATACCGTGTGACTGCTTTTCCTCAGTTTTTCTCCTCAAAGCAGGGACTGAAGCAGTCATGCTGTGTGGGTTTTGGTTTAGGGTTGGTTTTTTTTTCTTCCAACAGATGAGCACTTCATTTTTTTTGTACCTTTGACAGCAAATGCCTTTCTACTGGAAAATGTCTTGTATATCAGCGAATGTGATAGAGGGATATTGCTTAAATTGCACCTGCATAAACTAACTCTGAGGGCTTCTCCAAGAATACACTCCTCCAACTCTTCCAGGGCATGAGATGTAAACTTGAATACTCCCCTCTTATGTATCTTTGCCTCAGTTACTTGCACAGTGAGTCAGTCTGGCTTGCTCTCACGAAATCTTCACTGGTCTGCGTCAGGAAAGCTAATGCAACTCATCTGAAACAGAGAGCATGAGGGAATGCACGTTGTAGTGTATGCATATTCTGTCTTGTTTAAATGAAATATTCACCAGGGTACTGCAGTGCTTTCCAGCCCTCTTACATCTTTCCCTCCTATTTCTTCTGTGTTTCTCCCCAATCCTTTACATCTGTTCACATTAAAAAAACCGAGCATATTACTGTTTGCTCTCAAAAGCCAAATTAACAGTTTGGTGACACTGGGTACCTAGCTAACAGATGGAACTAAACCTACTTCTAGAGAGTGAACAGAAAAAACCAAACTTCTGCATGGTATGTCTGCAGAGCTTTAACACGAAACTGTATGTCTCTAGGAGAAGGCAGTTTAGTTTGGACAAGCTTAATAAGCTGTTTCACCTGTAATCAAATATAAATCTGGTTTCTTGGAGTGGGAATAATTCCTAGTCATATGCAGGACTCAAGTTTTCCTGTTCATGGTCTGAAATCCTGGCTGCTGCTTTGCTATTTAAAAGTCAGAGCTCAGCTTCTGAAATTGAAGCTTTAAACAAAACACTGGGTGTGTTAGGCTTGTTTGTTAGCAAGGTGCTCTTTAACATGTTAAAATGGTTTGTGGTGTTTCCGTGCACACAACTGCAGAATCCTTATGACAAACAATACTACTGAAACAAAATCCTTGCATACAGACATGGAATTTAACAGAACTAGAGGAGATTCATAAATTCCATTGTTTTCTAAATGTTTCTAAGGACATGTAGCTTTTGCCATTTGTGGAGGCCTTTGAGCTCTGAAGATAGACTAGAATTGGTGCCTTCTACCGAGAGCTGTAGAAAGAACCTGTAGCTCTTCTAAAGCAGCATCCGAGTCTGCTGAAATCTTAAACTCTCTTGCTTTCCATCAGGTCATAAGCACTTTTGTACTACTTTCTGTAGCTTAAACTTAACAGAACTAATCGTGCTGGACAGTTGCCAGCCTGGCATCTTGCTTAGGAAGATAGATGCAGCTTTCTGCAAGGATTCAAGTGCTCTGAAAACAGATGTGAGAGCTAACCTTGTATCTGGAACTTTTTATGTCAAGAGAATAGCTCAGCCTGTGGATGTGTTAAAATACCTCTTGACATTTACCACATTAAGGAAGCTATGGCAATCCTGCAGTTACTCCTTGCACTCTTTCCTGTTCAAAGGATATGGGGGTGTGCCTGTCAGCTTCGTGGCAGTTAATAAGTCGAAAGCATGTCATGTAACTTTACATTTTGCCTAATTAAATGTCTGCTGCAAATAATAGCCCATTTCATCTTCCAGATGCCTAGCCTTCAAAGGCATTTGGCCTTTCGTGCACAAAAGGAACACAGTAACATGGTGTATTACTAGTATTGAAAGTCTTGTCTTGTCGTAAAACATCTGAGATGACACTCACATTCATCCTTTTCAGAGCCTATCCTGAACCACATTTAGGTTTAGAGTGGTGTTGCACAGTTGCCTTTCCAGACTGGGGAAAGAGGCCAGCCTATTATGGACTGTGAGAAGACAGACTCACAGCCAGACTGTATGAACAGATAGTCCGATGTGGCACTTCACACCTTCTTGTGACACTTGCCTTTGCCCTGGTGCACAGGAATGCTGAAACTAAGCTGCATTGTAGCTGAGTCCCTAAAGACTTTAGCAGCAGAGGTAGGAGATAGCTTATAGCTCTTGCTGAAAATGCTGTTTGCCAGAATGTTTCTGTGCCCGCATTCTTGTTGTGTTTATCTTAACTGTGATGACTAATGGGAAAACAAACCACAAAGTAAAATAATCCATCCTATGCAACTTGGCTGTTAACCTCAGAAACGAGGTGAGAATCCCGTGACCTACATGAGAAGGCTTGGAAAATGCTTGTGCCTCTATGAAGCTTGTTTCAGTGTTTCTCTGTCCAGCTGAAATGCAGAGAAGCACTGTTCCAAGTATGATACCTGTATACGCAAGAATGCTCCCAGGCCTTGAGTGGTACCAGGCTACAGGCCATGGTGATTAGCTGCTGCATCTTAAATTCTTATTTTTTTCAGGGATGCTGAGGAGCATGTCTCTAGGCAACTCTGACCTACAGAGCAGAAATATTAGTTCAAATGAACACCAGAGCAAAGTTACAAGACTCGTGGCTTGGCAGCGTGTTGTACTTGGACGCCTATTTAAAATATTCTGCGAGCAAATTGATCTAGTCTTTATCTAGTGGATTTTTGGTTAGGTGGGCAAAATACCAGTTGTACTGCTGAAACTTTAGAGGTGAGGCGTGGCCCTGTTAGACTGGATGCTTTCTGCCCAACCCTGCAGAGCCCACAGATTTGGTTCCTAATACCCTTCATGGCTAAGAAGTGAAAATTTGGGCTTGTGTCCTCAGAAACCCAGCATTGTTCCTCGTCTACTGACACATTTTAAGGTAAGAGCAAGAGGAATTCCTTCTGATTTGTAGTTACTCTGTATTGCTCTTAATATGTCCTCTTACAGTCTGATTTGAGATGATTATTATAATGGAAACCACTGACTTCTTTGGAAAGTATCATCTTGTTCCTTGTAAGTACATCCACATAAATTGTACCATCCTTCCCATTACTGGAGAAGGATATCAGGAACTGGCATATAGAACCACTTACCCTTTCCCAGGAGGGCAGGTCTAGCCTAGGAGTTTATTATCACAGTTCTTCAGTTCTTGTCAAACAACAACTTAGCACTGTCTTATTTGTGCATCAGTGTAAGGGCATGGTTATTCTTCCTGGAAATGAATAGGGTTTTTGGCATTTAACTGTGGGGATATTTTATTTTTTTTTTAAACGTAGTTGAGCATGACTGCCTTGTTCTTTCTGTGCCTTCTGTGTCCACAGCATTCTCCCTTCTGTGCATTCTGTATCCCCCACATTGGTGCCTTAAATTAACTGCTCAAAAGCAAGTGCAAGAGGCTGGGACGTGTACTACCTCAGATATGTGAAGCAACAGAAGTGACCTCTAATAAACAAAGTCTGATGCTGCTGCCTGATAGAGAACGAAACTGAACATACATAAAGGGGAAGTAAATGCATTTTTTTCCCTTGTTCTCTATCTAGTTGGTATTGGATAATAGTCTTGTGTAGATTGAAATTTCACTGAACAGATGCTTAGTGGGGTCTTCTAATAGAATACTGTGCACAGATGAGCTAATCTAGGTGTACTGGAGGATGCAGAAGTGCTTTTTCTTTCTGCATGGAGCTGAGATGTACAAAAAATACCTGCATTCAAAACTCGCTGATATAGGACCAGGAGTGCTATGAACAGGTCTGTGAAAGCCAAGTTCATGTAAACTTTTATAGTGCCCTCAGGAATGTTTATGTCTAAACCACTTCACTCTTCCAGGCCGCCATTCTTCTATGACTTACTGTCATGTACTGAAGGTATGGAGATAAGAGTGTTCCAAAAATCAGCTGCAATTGTTGTGTGGAATTGTTGTCTGCTTAACATGACACTGTCATTGTGTCTCTGGGAAATGAATGGCAAAAAGCAATGGAACAGCTTGAAATAGAAGGAGGAAATATATAGCACTCTGAATTTTGGAAGTGAAGCAATGAGGTTCTAGGAGCAGTACAGGCCTGGCTTTATGGTCTCTAAGTTAGGCAGGGCTATTTAGGGTTAAGTGTACCTCTTGCCTCTAAACTGCAACATTTCTAAGTGTCTCTTACTGTCACACAATACTTGTTGAATGGGAGCAATGTGCATACAACATCATATGGGTTCAGGCTAACCCTTTGCAGAGGTGAGTTCATGTGTGCTTGGAGGACCTGGCTGAACCACTCCTTCTGCTTCCTCATGGACTGCTGCTTAGAGAGCAAAGCCATCTGGTTAAGCTGTACACTTGCTCAGGCAGGATAGGTGAAAACGAGCGTTCAGTTTGTGGAAACTGTAATATTGATTAGCTGCCTGTAACTTGGCAGAAGACTCCATGGTCCTCACTTCACAATAAAGCAATACCTACAGAATTTTAGACCTTTTTTTAGTATTCAAAGGTTGAGTCCTGGATGCTTTCTCTGGCATACAACTCCATGGGGGGAGGCTGCCATCCAGAAGACTGAATACCAAGCTCCTGAAGTTTTTACTTTATGTGGATCCAAACTGCTCTGTAAATGGAGTCGTGGAAAATCTCCTGGGAGAAGATGACAACAGCTGGAGACTTCCCAACTCATTTTGGATCTCACATGCAGACTTCCAGTCTAAAAAATTCAGTTGAGTTTTATATTTGGATGAAATGAACTTCTTGATAGATTTAATGTCTGTTTCTGGGCAGGCTGGCCGGTCAAGGTGTTTGGACAGCACGAGACAACAAACTAGTGTGAAGCAGCCTTACCAGATAGCAGCTTGCATAGTTGGCAGGATGCATTTCCAACACAGGCAGTTAGTTCCTACTTGCCTGGCGCTGTAGGATACCAAACGTGTGCTGCTAATATCGTCTGACTTATGTGTCCATAAATTCAGTTGTCTTGGGGACTTCTAGAAACTTCATAGGAATGCATGAAGGTCCTGCCTTTGTGGTGGTTTTACAACTGTACACAAGAGCCTAGTGTTTACCCAGTAGCTCATGAACCTGGAAGTCTGAATGTCACACTGTATCTACTTCAGGTTGTGATCCACACCTTCACCTAACCTACTTCAACAAGTAACAAAACTATGAGACTGTCCTGAGGCAGTGAGGGACAGAGACTAAGGATCTTTGCTCTTTACTTTAGAAAAAACTTCAAAACTTGGGAAAATCTTTATGGGTGCTCTCTGAGAAGTGAAGAACGCCTTGACAAAACATGTCCTCCATGCCACCTCGCCTGGCTACCAGAAGCAGCCTCCCCTCCTCTCTGCTGTGGGACTGCTCAGCTTTATCGCAGACTGACCACTGTGAGTAGCAGGTGCTGTGACAAAAAGCTTTGTAAACAGTAGGTACCTGCTGTGTCTTGGACTGTGCTGGTCTCTAATAATGCTGAGAGGTGCTTAAAACATGGATGGGCAGCTACTTGGTGCACTAAAGGTGAAGATGATGCATGAGCCACTGGCACTGAAGTCAGGCACAGCTTGCCAGCTTGTTTATAGAAAACAGATAATGCTAGCCCGTACTTCAGATGCTTGTGGGTATGATGGTTAGAAAAAGGTAGAAGTTAGAAACACAGGTGGCTGCCTATCTCCTTTCCCACTAGGCTCTGCAGAACATACTCTGCTTTCTGTGGTAAAAGCAGACCTACACAAGTGATGCAGTCTCGTTTCCACAGCAGCAAAAGAAAGTATAAGTCCCATGGAAGAAAGGCGGGGCAATTAACATGACAGGGAGGTGCTCTGCTGGTAGGATTACAGCCTGAGATATCTTGCTGGGGGAAATACAACCTGAGATATCTTGCTGGGAATTCTGCTGTCATACTTCAAAGCCTGCCTCTTTCTAGCAATAGCATAAGACTTCAGCAAAACTGATCCTGCCTACTGTTAAATGAGGGTTCAGCAGCCATAAGCATTGTTTCTAGTGCACTTAGGTAGAAGGTTCCACCCATTCAAGAGGAGAAATAGTTAGCTTCTAACTTGGCTTTCATCTTCTGAAAACTAGCCAAGTAGCAGGGTATGATGCCAGCTGTGGCTGCCAGGGGAGGGAGGATTCTGTAGATCAGGCAGTATAGCACAGTAACACATCATCTGTCCTTTCCCCACCACCACAGCTAGCTGCTCTCCTGGTCTGAACCTCTGCTTGGTACAGAAACTTTACTTGAGACACTTGAATCTGGAGTGTTTCATCCAAGATAGAACTATCACAGCCTTTAACACCCGAGACATTCCACAGGGCCCATGACTGCAGGAACACACTCAAGTGCAATGAAGTGGAGTCAAGCCTTCACAGACTTCTGCCCTGCTTAAAATGTGCAAAGCATACTCATATGATATTGTTACCTCCCAGCAGAACTGGTGAGGAAAGTGCTAACTTCATGCAACTGGCTGCAAGCTCTGTCTTTTGTTCTTTCTCTAGATTCTCGTATTGTATGCAGATTCCATCGTATTCTTTAAGCTCTCTTTTGGAAGAGTTTTCTTATAAGCTTTTGAGATCTCCTGTGGAACCAGGCTTAAGCTGTGTCTGCGAGTTAATTGTCATACTGGAAGCTTAGAATTTGACTGGCTGCAGTTCTGGCACAACTTGTATGTTAATGCTTATTGCACATGGGCAATGATGAGCTGTCTTTTCCTTTTGGAAACAGAAACAGATTTGTCTCCAGCTACTGTGGTATCCCAAGGTTTGCTTTGCTTTTTACTCTGCTCAGCCAAATTCTCTTGTCTAGCTGAACTGCAGATTTTCTGAAGCCATCTCCTGTTGTTAACCATATCCTGTCCACTGCTTATTCTGTTTGTGTAATTTCAACAGAACTTCTTATCTGCTCAGCCGTTGTGACATTGCTTCCTCCTGTTATGCATGTTCCTCCTATGCTGAGTCCAAGCCAGATGCTTATGTAGTTTGAAGTGTCTACCTCACGTCTGAGCTGGCAAGCTGTGCCTTGCTCATCCTGCTCTTTTGCCCTCTTGAGAGCGTTTGGGTGCCTGCCTTCTGGTCTTGGTCATGTGCCAGTCAAATCTGAAACCTCTCATCTGTTTGTTGGCAGGCTGTTCTGTGCGTTAGCTGAGAGAATGTGTCTAACCTGTCTGTTAGTTAAGAATAGTTTAGATCAGCCCTGTCCCAAAATGTCTAGGCTAAACAATTATTTTCTCTACTTCATAAGGCAACCCTCTAGGTGAAGAGCAATGCTGACACAGTTCTGCAGTACTGCAACAGACAGATGGCTCTCTATGAAATCCCAGTACTCCCATGATGGGTTTGTGACAATGACTGGTAGGAATTTAGTTGTCTTTTTAGCCATTATCAAAGGCAGACATTATCAAAGGCAAGTAAAGTTACTTACTTTGTACGTAACTTCACCTCGAAGCTCTTGCCTGTGATTCTGAGCCTTTGGCTAAAGGAGCACTGATGAACAGAGACAGTCTCACCCATACATGATTGCTTTGCTAAGACGATATATTTTGTCCAGCCACTTACAGATTGTGTGAAATTTGGTCTAAGAAGTAATTGTATAACTAAAACACTTTCAGTTAATATGGTGTTTAGCTGTAGTGACATTTCTCTGCTTAGCAACAAGGGGAATCACTCTGTGGATAAATCTGTCCCTGTGCTACAATTAAAAGGATGCAAACAAAAAAACCTCTTCTCTTCTCTGAAGAAAAGACCATGGATCCTTAGGACTTTCTAATACTGTTGTCAGATGTTCCTACGTATTGTACAACTTGTCAAACACTGTCAGCTCCCTTTGCTACAAAACCAGAACAAAGAACATGTTAAGTTGCTGTGATATTTATGCAAGTGCAATAATGACTATTACAGAGTAGTTGGTTTGTACTGAAGTATGAGATTTGAAGGTGTGTGGATGTACCAAGTTAGCTATAAAGTTGTTTTGTGGTTTTTTTTTCCCTGCTGCCAAGTCAGTTTCAAGGAATTGCAGACTTCCTAAACCTTTGTGTTTTTCTTCCTAAATAGCCACTTGCTGGATCTTTTAACCTCTGTCTTCTCTAGGCACTGGATGATACTCTTAGACTTGGGAGAATGGGAATGAGGACCTCTCCAAGGAAAAAGTAGTGTTTTCAATTGCTTTAGGACTCCCAAGAGGGAGGTGTGCCTAGACACAGTACAGAAGAGTAATGTCTTGGGGTGACTCCATCATGTATATCCCCTATCACGGCTTTACGCCAAACAATTGATTTTGTGCCTTTTCTGTGCCTTTAAACTGAGCTTGAGACGGAAGAAAAAAAAAGGACCAAGCAAACTCTTCAAAGCAGTGTCTCAAGGACACGGAGATTACCCTCCTCTGCGTGCTCTGGCTGCGGTAGCACAGCGGGAGCATCCTGCTTGCTTCTTCAGCCAGTTTTTTTCCTTTTCCCCTCTCTCTGGCATGAGACGGAAAGCTGAACTTTGTTTCCTGGGACTTTGGTTTTTTTTTTTTCCCTTTCTTCTCTTCTGGACTGTTTCAACAACATCAGAACACATCGGGAGAATCTTCCCCAAGGCCCGAGGGGCTGGGCCCTCACCACCCCAGCTCCAAGGGGGAGACAGACCACACCTACAGAAGGACTCTGAAATCTTCCCAGGTTTCTCTCTACAGCGAGAGATTTCATTATTTAGCATTATTATCCTTTTCCTGTGTGTTTGTTAAATAAATAGTTTTTAGCTCTTTCACTTTCCTTCGAGGAAAATTTCCTTTTTCCCCAAACCTGGTGGGGGGAAGGGTGGTTGTAACCTGGTTTTCTCTCAGAGGATATATTGCTAGATTTTGGCCAAACCAGCGCAAGTATGATCTACAACTATTCTATGGTGCAGTGATGGCTATTCAGGCTCTGACTGCTGTCAGCATATGTGGAAGTTAACGGACTGGGTGGGAGGCCTCTTAGAAGGTGCTCCTTCATCCACCATAGGAGTCTCCAGAGGTGAAAGCTGACTGCATTCCAGACAGCTGAACTGTTGCCACTTTGCCTGAAACATGTCTTATAAGTAGGTCTCTTGATTTGCCTAGCTGGTTTGTTTTCAGCCTAGGCTGGCTCAGTCTCACCAGGAACTGTGAGTTCAGCAATGCTCTACTTCCTTATGAATAGAAAGCAGGTTGTGCTGGACTTAGGGGAGGTATGGTCGTAATGTGCTTTCTCCTCAGCTTGATGCTCGAAGACTTCAGGGTGTTGCCCAGGTGTCCTGGAAGAGTGTGATACATGGAGCTGCTGAAACAAACAACCCTTGTAACATATCAGAGAAGCTTGTCCGTGGTATCGTTGAAAATACTGCGCTTTACCTTGAATCTGTTAAGCTTATTAAAAACTTATGTTTTTTTCCCCTCTCCAATACAGGATCTCAGTCTGCCCAATGGCACACCCGTGGACACTTCTAGCCCAGCCTCCTCCTCATCTCTCCTCAACAGACTGCAGCTGGATGATGACTTGGATGTGGAAACTAGAGACCTCTTTGTTACTGTTGATGATCCCAAAAAACACGTGTGCACAATGGAGACATATATCACATACAGGGTTACAACAAAGGTACAAAGCTATATTCTATTTCCTAGTACTTCCTTCTTTGTGGAATAACTTCAGGGCATGTTCTGGATATTCACATCTTGCACTGTGTTTTTCTATCTTAAGGACAAGAACTTAGTATCTTTTGGTACCTTGTGAATGTGTTGAAGATGAGACTTCTCATAGCAGAACTGTTACTTCAGTGTCTGAAATTGTGGAAGAAGCTTTTAACATGTCAACTTTGATTTTTATTTTTTTTTTTTATTTTTTTTTTTTTAATTTTTTTTTGTCTCTGATTCCTAAATAGAACTGTCTGTAAACTTGTAAGGCCAGTTTCTTTCATTAACTTCAAAATTTGTTCATTTAAATAATCTGACACTCTTTTGGTTTGAGTTCCCCTGAGGGGAATGTGCCTTGTTGCTGGTTCACTATTAATCATCTCACTTTTTGTGTCTGTCCTTTTCTGAAATGTTTTAAGCTTGTTGCTGGAAGTGTTTACTACGTTTCCTCTGTTATCCACTTTACTAAAAGTCTTGATCCTCAGCTGTAAACTAGCTTTCATACAGTTGCTGGTTCGTATAGCTGTGCAGCTGATAATAAAATGAAGTCGCTTAAGAATGCTGCTGCCTACCAAAAGAGGCTGGAGATTTTTTCAGCACGTTGTAGTTCAGTCATGAACGTAATCTACTTATATTAGTATGAAAAGTGATCTGAAAAGTCCACCGCATTCACAACTGAAATGTTGATATCTCTTAACTGAATCATTCTCATGTTAAGGAGCTCCTAGGTGATGTTGACATCTGCTTTGGGCACTTGTAGTTACGTAAGGCAAAAAGTGTTCACTAACTTTACTAGTAACATACTTGATACACTTGTCCGGAAAGATTAACATTCCTCTGGCCCACTTAGATGGCAGTATGTACTGGAGCGAATATTTTCCTTGGAGATAAGGAACCTTTACAGGCCACAGATAATTTTTTTCCAAATGTCCACTTCAAAGTTTCACTTTCAGACTGCAGAGGAGAAAATGGGTTTTCTCTAAAATAGTAGCTATCTCTTGCTGCACTTCTATCACAGTTCTGTCATTCATTTTTACTCTAAGAGTCTTAATCTTGCAGGAAACACTGTATCTTAAGTATTAAAAATACTAAGAGGTATTGCAGGAAAGTCTTTTTACTTGGAGGAGCTTAGCCTTCAGCTATTACTTGATCGGAAGGAATAGGAACCACAAAATGAGATGCAACTTTCCACAGGCAAATGCCTAAAATTGGCTAATGTTGTTTCTCTCTTAAATTAAGACTCAGTTATTTTGTCAATATAAAATATCTCTATGCAGTGGCACCCTAATAATGTTCCTGTGCTTGGATATCCTTATGTTCAAGGGTTCCTTTCATTTTTAAAGCAGAACTCTGAAACACGGCCAAGGTATTTACCATATTTTGATCAGGTGTATTACCCAACAGTGTCTCTTTTTTAATTAAAAGAAATAATTCTATACTTCTGATTTTCATGTCTACCTACCTGTCTATTAATACTTGTTTTATTTTGCATCTCATTGTAGCACATAAATCTGCTATATCATACTATTGCAGTGCTGTTATGAAACTGTGTAAGTTGTTCTTCTGAATCACCATGAGATCCTCATTTCTTTGGTTTTATTATTCTTGGAAACTTTTGGTTAATCTCTAGGGTCAGAACCTCTAGCACTATCTACCATTTTTTAAGACTAACAGTATCAACGGTCTAACTCATTCTTGCCCTACAAACGAGGCCTCTTTGATGCTGAGCAAATTGCCAATTAGCCATTGTAGCTGAAAGCAGTAATTAAACATGGCAGAAAAGCTGCACAGGAATAATCCTTAGAGTGAGATGAGGAGCCCTCTCAAAACCTCCCTTGCAGCCTTGCAGGAAAGAAGCTTAGATCTCTAAAGGGTCTCTCTGGTGCCTCTGAATGAGGAGGCAGGGATGGCTGGGGTTTTTTGCTTCTCTACTGGAGAATGCTTCTGGAACCTCAAAGGTTTGGATAAACATAGGTCACATAATGAGTTATTCTGAAGACTGAAAAGTAGCATCACTAGGTGCAAGAGGGGAGTTGCTAATGCTAATGTAATGTGTGGTTGTGGCTGTGGCAGAATGCCACTGTAGGGAAGAGTGTACATCAACCACAGTCTCATTTGTGTTGTGTCGGGTTTTTTTCTTTTTTCTTTATACAGGTCCTTCATTGTAACAGCAAACAAAAAAAGAGAAGTCTTGCAGTATGCCCCAGGCTTTTCATCTTCTTATACCTTTGTCAGCAGGTGATGGTGACTGAGGGAAGGTCAAAACTGTGGCTTGCAAAGTAAAACTTAGGAGTTTACTTGATCCTGCTTGTGTACCTGTTTTCACAAATTCCTAGTAAGAGCCAGGTAGCATTCCCTAGCCTGTCTTTTGGATGAACACATTTAAAGAATGTAGTGGTAATCCTCCAGCTAACAAGACAGTGATTCAGGACTGACTCTCTTGATTCTTTCGTATCTGGTTTTCATCTTGCGAATGCAGTTACTAATGCAGGATAGTAGGATGTTTCCTTACACAGAGAGGCTAGTGAAACCATAAAGGTGGGTGAAACTTGTGCTGGAACTTAAGTAGTCTTGACTGTGCTGATTGAAGTGTCTTTGTGTTCTTCACATAGACAGGTATGCATCCTAGGGGGATTTTACCAGCAGATCTTCCGTAGGAAGGAAGGGGAAGTAAAGCTTGGCCTTATGTTGTGTAGTCATCTCTCCTGAGTGAAACATAATTAAGTGTACTTCTAACTTCAGTTTCATTGTACTTTCTAGGATGGCAAGGCCTTTTTATGTGCCTTTTCCCATGGAGGTCTGAACAGCTGAGTGCCATTCTTCAGAGTCACGCAGTTGCTCTGCAGGCTTGAAGGGAGAGTCTTTCAACCAGTCAGTACTGAAGTGGAGGTCTTGTTTTCAGTTTCCTGTCCTTCTCCTTATGCTTCCAGTCCATGCATTGGGTAGATTACTTGAACACATGAAACAGCTTGATTCCCTAGAGAGGAGCAGGTGAAAGTGGTATGAAGTCTTTCTCAAACAGGCTAAACTATTTGAGGCGGAAGAAATGCTGGAGTGCTGAGAACACCAACCTTGTTCCCTTCCCCTTCCCCTCTCTGGCATTCTCCTCTTTTCCTAGCTGAAGATTTTGCCTCAAACTTAAATAGTAACAGGGAGGGGAATCTGCAATCATGTCTAGTGAGTTAGAGAGTAGAACTAGGGGTCAAAAATACTTTTCATATAGTCATCACAGGCTAGCTTTTTTTTGCTAACTCCTTCCAAGAAAGACAATAATTTTACACAAGAGCAAGACTTAGTGATTGCCTTAATACTGCCTTTAGTCAAAACTATTCCAGCAACTGAGGTGAAAGTGTCTGTAACTCCACCTGCTTTCCAGCAAGTAAAACTGAGCCCAGAGTGCTGCAGTACTGACTTAGTGGAACTGTGCTGGAATCTTCAATAAGTTCCTGGAAACATCTTGCCCATTATCTTTTGGGAGGTTGAGATCTGCCATGTAAGTTTCTCAGCTTCCTTTCGAAGAGACACATCCTTGCAAGATGAGATTTATGAATCTTACTGAGAAAGCAGGAGGAATTTCACCGTGTCAAAAACATAGATGCTTTGCTTGTTGTCTGTTACGGAAATTTCCCTGCCCAACCATCCAGGAGCCACTCTGGCAGTCACTCTTGCTCCACCTGATCTGGGACTGAGGCCCCTTCCCAGCTACACCCCCCACACTCACACAGTCATTGCAGATTTCCTTATTGGATTGACCCCAGGTTTCCCATAGCAAAGTCTCAGGCATCTGGATCCTTAAAATAATTTAAGCATAGTGCAATAACAAACCAGCAGCTTGAGCTGGTGCCTCTGAGGAGGGACTCAGAACAAAGGAACTCCTGGGCTTTTATCCCCTCACCAGTCTGAGTGTGGGAAGGTCTGGGATCATCGGCTCCTGCCGTGTCTCAGTGTCTGGTCCCCTGGCTGGGCCACAGGTCCCTGGGCCCTTGTTGTGCCGAGGGTCAGCTCTTCACAGGCTCTGCCCGGGCTCCAGCAGCCGGAGCTCAGCCTGCAGCTCCCACTGCAGCTGCACCCCAAGCTACCTCAGTGAACGTGTTCCTCAATACTGTGCTTGGGCAGTGGCAAAATCCTCTTTCCTCTTACGTGCAGTCTGGAAAAAATAACTTGTGCTAAACTAAGGAACAGTTTGATCTGAGATCCAAATTCTTTCAGCATTAGTGAGGTTCCACTAAAACCTTGAAGGGCCTTTATGTTCTGCCCAAATAGTCTTTGAAAAGCTTATTTGCTGTCTAGATTTGATAGCCTTTACAGTAAACATTGAAATGTTGCTGCTGAATTTTCATCTCAGAGGAAAAAAATGTGATATATGGAAAACTTTGCAATTCTGCTTGCGAAGTAAAGGCAACAGGAGCAGTTTGCTAGAGGTGAACAATAGCTAATATATGGTTTCTATACTGGGACTTAACCCTGCTTTCCTACTCCTAGACAGTCCTATACAGTTTTCCTTAACTGTTAGCAGAACAGTTAATAAGCTTCTCAGCGCTAACAGATGAGAAACTTTACCTTCATCCTCATGGTACAGGATAAGACACTGTAGTGTGTAGCCATTCTGGTTACTCTTCGTTCATTCACTGTCTGATCTTTTAAGATGCCTTTGGGCAGTGACAGCCAGTTCACAAAAGCTCTGCCTTCTCCTAAGTAATTACTGCCTCCCCACTCTTCCCCCCGCCTTTTTCTTTTTAAATTTTGAGAATAATGCCATTCAGTCTGTTACTCGAAACAAGTGAAAATGATTCAAATGAAGTCTCAGAAGTCACATTTATAGTGTGGTACTCTTGCATGTTAAAAAAGCTGTAGTTACTCTGAGGTTTGTGTAGCTGAGTAAAGCACAGATCTGCAGTGGATATCTAGGTCTTGGTAATCCCTCATCTACAAACATGACTGCTCCAATTCATGAGGATTTGTTATGTTAGTCCATGGACTAACCTCTGTATTGCTTACCATGGCTAGCCGGTCAAAGGAGGGAGGAGCTGATCCCGCCTTCTTCTTTTCTGTTGTCTATGCCTTCCTTTACTAGAAGCCAAGCCATTTCTTAGGTAATAGCACATTAGCTTGCTGCTTATAGTATCCTAGACCTGCTGTGCTGTTGATACTGTGTTAAGGCTCCTGACTTCACCCTAGAAGAAGATTTCATATGTAGAACTTGCACAGGACCCCCAGTGCTGACTGATGGGAGTAAAATGCAGCAACTGAAGAGTTAGACTCATCCAGAGAGCAAGTGAAGAGGTGGATTGCGTTTAAAGGCTGCTACTGGCTGGAAGTAGCAAAGCAACCAAGTGCTGGACTTGATGCCAGTTCAAAGCTGGGATTGCCAGTGTATTCCCCAGAATGTGCTGGGTTTAGTGCCTAGCTGCAGACATATAGTGTGCTGGCACTGCAAGCCATTTGTTGCAAGATGGACATAATGCTGCAAGTAACTTAATTATAGCTCCCTGTGCTTCTCAGTGGGGCATAAGTACAAGGGCTGTCTACCTTCTAATCAGGGCTAATGCCAGGCTCTTCAGCAGACAGTCCTAGTTGGTACACGGTTTCATGAGTGCTTTTAGGCAGTTGCACTATGTGCTCTGCAAACAGCCCCACACAGTCAGCCTTCCAGGCTATGGACTGTTCAAGGACTGGATAAAACACTTGCCAGCAGTTTCTCTGCATACTTACTTTTTTTCCCCTGAAACTTGTAATGACTTTGCCCTAAAGAAGGAAAATTTAAAAGATTTCATTTAATGCACTAATATATCTAATCAGGCATACACATAAACAGACTTGTTTCTTAGTCTTGAAAGTCAACAAGAACAGTCCATCAAACCTCACAGTGGCTTACATTCTAATCTTTTAATCTTGGAGCGTGATAAACCCATCAGTTGCTGAATACAGGACAGCAGTGAAACACTTTTTCACCTATGGATAATGCGTGTCATAGAATAAGTCAGTAAATACCTTTACTTTTACTTCTTGATGGTTAAAATACTCTTGTCCTCAGAATGAATGTGTCATACAGTCTTCGCAATCTTGTAACTGCCAAGAGAGTAATGTGGTGCACAGTGCTTCTGCTCTACAGACTTCTCCTGTAATGAGAACAGAACATGTAATGAACTACAAATAGATCTTAACACATCAGCTCCAAGCAATCATTTTTCATATTGCTGGCTTTTCCACTGCTTGAAAAGCCAGAGGATCTTTCTCTCATGCTGGCTGCACAATTTTGGGGATTAAGACCCCCTGCAAGGCTTGTTCTGCCTCACCCTTGGAGGAATGGCTGTACTGCATTTGCTGCTAATCTCTGAAGTGAGAGGCTTTGGTGCAAACTAAATATATCCTGTTCTTTTCCAGACCACACGAGCAGAGTTTGATTTGCCAGAGTATTCTGTCCGTCGGCGGTACCAAGACTTCGACTGGTTGAGAAACAAGCTGGAAGAGTCTCAGCCAACGCATCTTATTCCCGTAGGTAGTAAGCAAGAATCTGCTGTTAAGGACAGTTGTGCCTCTGTCGTCCAAGGGTAATACTTGGATGATATGTGTCTGGATTTTAAAAACACGACTTCATTCTCTCTGAGTATTTAGAGTTAAATATGGTACTTATAAATTGTCTTATAGTAGAGTGGAAAGAGCTTCCCATTCCTGACTGGTTAGGAAGCGTAGACTTTTCTTGAGCAGCGCGCCTGAGAGGTGAGCTTTGTCAGCCTCCTGCAGGGCCATACATGTGCTGACTTCAGTAGTTGCGACACAAAACATTTCATGTGTTTGCTCAGTTATTACGTCTGTATTTCAGAGCATCTGGGGTTATGAAAAGCCACACCTATGTCAGATTCTAATCTCGGTTTTCAAGATGGCCTTTTGAGCTGGTTTCACTGGGTTATTTAAAACTATTTGTGCGAACACTTAATAGCCGTGACATTTAATAGCACAGACTTGGAAGTCTCAGCCTCTGGCTTGGTAGCTATTGCATGCCTTCAGTAGGTAGAAGTTTACCTAATAAGATTAGCTAAACTACTGCACCTCTTGTTGCTGAAACTGGTGATTTGACCACCTTATTTGATGTGAGGAGGTTAGTACTACCTTATATGTTTTTTGTGTGAATAGGTAGGAAACCTGTGAGATCACCACTTTCAGCCCTTTTGAACAAATAAATTAAAAAAGCCCTATAGGAATTGAATTGTCAGGAAATAGCAACACTGTTACTATACTTTAGCTTGCCTATCTGGGGTGGGTGATGTGGTGGAAGTTTCTCTGCCCTCCCTCCCTCCGTCAGCAAGGAGTAGGCTTTGAGAGAAATATTGTTAGGTTGCTCTATGGTTGAGCGCTATTTATAAGTCCTTTATTATGCTGGGACTTGCCTCAAGTGGAATAATAGCTGAGTCTCTCAGAGATAAGATGTACTTCACAAAATCATGTGACACCACTAACTGGCAGGAAATATGTTTAGTGAACGGTAGGGAGAAGAAAGACAGTGAGCTTGGTAGCATAAGGTGTAGGCATGTGTAATGTGTTAAGTGCCCTTACTCTTTTCTTACTCCCCATTCTCTGAACAGCTGGAACAATCACAGTTAAGTTTCTGCAGATTCTTGGGTTTACTAACAGGCAGCTAGTTCTGCCTGACGCCTGCAAGTCAGTAAATAATAGTTGAGTAGCAAAAGGTGAGTCACAGCCAGGGAATCAAGCTGCTTTGCTGTGACCAGGAGTTTGTTTAACACAGAGCAGCAAACTTGGCATTAGTAGCTCTAATACTGGACATGGAACTGGCTGCAGAACAAGCCAGCATCTTAGGTGCCTTTCTTCTAGAAAATCTGGAGATATAAAGACGTGCTGCCCTATTTTATCTGTTTATGCACAAGTTAGCAGTCATGGAATCTCCTATTAATCTCCTCCATGCAGGTTATGGTGGGGAGACTGCTAAATGCTTTATGTATTTATCATCTAGAAAAAGATGGGGTATAGAAGCTACAGGCAGTTTCAGATGCACTGTGACATAAGTGTGCTCTGAGAAGATGTTTCAAGACAATCTAAGACTATATGTATTTGTAATTATGGATGCTGCAATCCCTGAAAGCCTTCTGTTTTAACAAATTATCGGAAGGGAGTTGGTTTCCTAATCTCTATATAGTGATTCTACCTAAAATTTTCCTGTAGCAAATGATGTGTCTTCTCAGTGCAGTGCGTCATGACAGCCTACACTTAGGAGCCAAAACTAAGCTCAGAATGGGTTCCTTTTCATCTCTTCAGTTACTGATAGTTACATTTTCTTTAAAAGATCTGAGACATTCTAATCTTTTCTTTCAGAAAACGGTAAAACTGATGTGAGATCTATCTCTAGACTAGAACGGTGAACCTAACGCAGCCAAGGTTCTTGTCCTTGGATGGTCATGTTTGGATACTTGAAGCTATTTCTGACTGCTGTGTGTATTGATTACTTGAGATGGACCTCCAAAGGCCTAAAATGGAAAGGAATGTACCTATTGCTGTAGTTGAAAGCAGGTTAAATGGCAGAAGTCGTTGTAATAGAGGTGTACTCTTCTGTGGGTCTCAAATGCTCAGACCTTAGTGATTATTCAGTGCCAGTTTGCATGCGTTTGGTTGAATTAGGGTTCTTTAAATTAGTCTTCCTTTCCCTCTTTTTTTTCTTTTCTTTAAACATTTTTCTTTTCCTCCTGCATATGGTGCTGAGGTAGTGACTTCCTAGAGTCCCAGCTAAAGTTTACAAAGCAAAGGAAGAGAGTTTCTTCTTCCCTGAAGACTTATGCGCAAGGCATTATACTTTTGAAGAAGTCTAATGATAGTGTACCTTACACTGGTTTAACTAGAATGACTGACTGATTTGAATGCTAAGCATAACAAGGTAGGTCTTAAATTGTAAGAACCAAATACAGTGGTCAAAATGTAGCTGTATTGCAGCGAAGTGGTGCTGGCTGTGCTTTCCTAGGAGATACAGTCTTCATGTACAACCCACATCAGCTTGGGTATAGTGGGAAAGCAATATGTATAGACTTCTTTTCTTTGATAATTTTTCACAGATTTTAGATGACAGAGACTCTTTGGAGAGGTGAATCCTGATTCCTGAACTGGGTGAAAATGGCTGTCATTGGTAGCCTTACTGTAAGCAGATTGTCTGGATGGACTGGTTCACAAGAATGAAATGCAAAGCACAATTTTAAAATTGATGTTAATCTTGAATCCGTGCTGTCTGTACAGAAAGAAAGCAGATCTAGTGGTAGAGCTGAAACTAACCATGCTTTAGCTTAAAAAGTTGTCTTCCATCCAAAGTGGTACTTCAGAGTGTGTAATCTAAGTGTAATGGGAGGACTATATAACTAGCAAGTCTGGAGACAGTCTCGCTTACGTGCCAAGCTGGACTGCAGAGATGAACTGATGGACTCAAGGCAGTAAGATGTAAGAGTGGATGTAGTGCCAGGCTTTTGTCACTTAAAGAAACATACTGAAGAAAGCCAGCTGTGATAGATGACCAGGTGTGGTCGTACTTCAGAAGAGATCCAGCCGTTTGCTGTGTCAAGCTGCTGGTTTGTTTTTGCTCAGTGTTCTCAGCAAGGCTATCAGCCTTTTACAGGAGGGCCCTGTTCAAAAGCTCTAAATTGGTCAGAGAGGAGTGTGTGGAGTCAGTAGAATAGTCAAATTTTCTGAGTTTCCCTAGACTGGGCAGCCTTGCTTCAACACTGGGCGGTGGCGGGGGGGGTCTTCACATTTCTGTTACAAATAGCATGCGGCTCTTCTGGCATATCTTTAGAGCTGGACCTTGAACATGGATAGCAGTAGGGAGAACAATCTAAGCTATGTTACAAGTACTTAGTGTGAGTACTGTCTGACTTCCCTGGTGTGACTCTCAGCTGAAGCCACTCAGTAGAGTGGCTAGCTTTAAGCCAGACCAGCTAAAAAGTAATTCTGAGCACAGCTTGAATCCCATCTGATGCATGGTTCCTGTTAGCAAACATAACGTTTCAGTTCCTGTTAAGGCTGGAATTTGATTGCTTCGTTTGCCTCTGAATAACAAAAGCAAGTGTTTGGTCTTTTGAATCGTGTGCTGTTTGCTTATCTCTGACAGCCTCTTCCTGAAAAATTTGTGGTGAAGGGTGTTGTTGATCGCTTTTCGGAAGAGTTTGTGGAGACGAGGAGGAAAGCATTAGACAAGTTCTTGAAGAGAATAACTGATCACCCAGTGCTGTCTTTTAATGAGCACTTCAACGTCTTTCTCACAGCTAAGGTAAGCCAGTAACTTTCAAATGCTGTTGTTGACAGGAACAAAAGAACAGAAACCCTGCAACCCATTCTAAAATTAAGGTGAAAAGGCATTAACAGAACTACATGTGGACACCAGAGCTTCCTCTAAAATACCAGAGGGTTGTTGGGGACCCTGCCTATTGTATGTGATGGACCCTTATGAGTGACAACAGTATGGGTTCCCTGTGCTTGAAGGGAAGAGGAATCCTGGCTGCAGATTGATACATTGAATTCCAGACCTGCTTGTTTTGGAGCCTGGAACATACTCCTATTATGCAAGAGAGATTAAAAGTTCAGAAAACAGTAGACTTTAAAATCTGGTTTTGGGGAGAAGGGAAGGGGGAGAAGAAGAGAAGTCTCCCTTGCACAAAAGCTTGCAAATTTCTTGACTTTTTGTCTTGACTGTGCTTTTTATACTGCTTGCACTTGATGCCCTCAAAACTAAGCATGGAGGCCTCATTCTCATTTGTTCTCAGCCAACAGTTTTGTGCTCATCTTTTGCGTGACTCATGCAGGAATGGTGCAATTTTCTTTGGCTTTCTTTAGAACTGCATTTTAAATCAGACTTGGAGGACCTGCAGCTGTTCTTGAGTTTTACCAGATACGTGAGAAGAGCTGTAAAAGCACGCCTTTCCTAAGTCACGTTACTCTGGCTCACTTAAATGTGATGTTTGAGCTCACTTCAGGTTCATGCTCTGCTTGCTGTTAAGAATCAGTCTCCAGTGTTCTTTTATTTCCCCTCCATGGTGAACTTAACCACTGAAACAAGCCAGTAACGCAGAATTTGTTTAGCACCTTAAATGTCAGATAGCTCTGTTCTTCTTTTCAGCTGTCCAAGCATGATGCAACTTTTTCTTAGCTGCTTTTTTGTCTTCTTCCACCCCGTAAAATGAATGTCAAGGGCTTCATCCTCTGCTTTCGGCAGAGTTTGCCTTGAGGTTACAGAGCATCTTGGGATGTGGGGTGAAAGGACAACTGCTCTAGTGACTGCCTTTAATGTTTGAACTTGGTCTAGTGGAGCAGTGAGTGTCAGTTCAGTGTGCTAGCACTTCAGAAATCAATTACTACAGGAAGTCATAAGATCACCTTCTGGTTGAAAAAGAGAAACCAGCATTTCTTCAGGTTCCCTGTTTGGACCTGTAACACAATAGAATGCTTGAGAGAGTGAGTGAATAATTTTGAGTTCAAGGATCTTTTCTGATGCCTGCTTGCAGCTAGAGCTTACGACATGCGGAAAGCAAAAGTCAAGGAACCACTGCATTTAAATGCAAACATAATAGAAAATTGTAGTAGCTGCTAAGATGTCAGGTTTTTGTAATCAGACTTATATTTGACTTATTCTAAGTACTCGGAAGGAATACCGTAGTGCATGTTTTGAAGATAGCTGCTGGTTTTTTTTTTTTTTTNTTTAGAACACCTAAGATTTTAGTCTAGTCTGTAATATGTCTGAATTCTGGATCTCTACAGGCCTACTTGGTTTGAACACATCTCTTCCTCAGGCTGTATAGGATAAGCTAGTTATAGCTCCTGACGCTGTTTTGAGATGTTGAATACTGACCTCTGCTGGAAGGAATAAAATGAAAAATTCACAGCTTTTTGACTAACTAAAAGCATTATTTCTGGTGTACTGTTAAGGTGAAATCCCTTGAAGATTGTAGGCAAACAGTCTTGTTAGTACAGGTTTTCAGAAACTTGGTTTGTGCAAATGTGTAAAGGAATGTTAAGGAAGTTTTCACTTTCTGTGGAGTAACATGGATGCATCCCACCCAGCCTGAGCTACAGTGCCTCTTGCAGAGAAGCTTTGCTGGTCTCCCCATGCTGCAGTTTTTCTGTGTGCAGTCTTCACCTGCTTCCTGTGTGACCATGGAACTGGAGTGAGGAGGCTGCTTACCAAATAAGTGTGCAATGTGTAGCTCTCTACTAGGTCATGAGAGCCAGCTGGTGCATCTGGTTAATACTGGTATTGTGGCTGTGACGTAGACATATGTGTGGATGAATGATGTGAACTGGTTTGGTGGAACCAGCGCTGTAAATATGGCTGCTTCCCTGGTGAGAGTACAGGAACATGGGACAGTATGGCCACATGCAAAGTTGGGCTACTTAGTTATTTCTAATGTGCTTCATGCTATTCTCCTGGATAATATACCTCCATCTGGGGGTAGACTTGAAGCTGTGCTCAGCTATACAGCTTATAGAAAGCCTTTGTCCAAGGCTGCATGTCACATGTAATCTCTTGCCTTTACAAGATTGGATCTTGACTGGAAAGTATCCTTCATTGTATTAATATTTGAAGATGTAAGTGAGTATTCCTAAATATACTTTTTGTGTGTGTGTTTGATTTGTTTTGTGGTTTTTCTTGGTTTGTTTTGTTTTGTTTTTTGTTTGTTCTTTGGTTTTTTTGTTTGGTTTGATTTGGGTTTTTTTGGTTTTGGTTTTTGTTTTAATTCCTAGGATCTTAATGCCTACAAAAAGCAAGGAATGGCTTTGCTGTCAAAGATGGGGGAGTCTGTCAAATATGTTACAGGAGGCTACAAATTAAGAAGTCGGCCACTGGAGTTTGCAGCCATTGGGGATTATCTAGACACATTCTCTCTAAAGCTTGGTACCATTGACAGAATAGCACAACGGATCATCAAGGAGCAGTTGGGTAAGGACACAAGGTGTTCCATCGTAATACTTCAGTCTGAATGCTCTGTGTCTTACTGTGGGTGATAGCATGATCAAGACAATTTGTGTTGATGATTCTGACCTGTAATAAGTCACATGCAGGGCAAAATCTAATGCCCGTTCCAGATTTTAAAAAGGCCCAAAACTTAACACAGTATCTGATATTAGTGCAACTCTCCAAATATTTTTTTTAAAGTTGAACTTTTTATACCAACCTACTGTCTTACTAGAGTAATTTTTGAAAGAATTTTGGAAGGTGGAAGAACCTGTAGATTCCACCTGGAGGAGTACAAATGGAATTCCTAGACAAAGACAAGCTTTACAGGCCTGTCTTAGTACAGTAAAGTCTTACATATATTTAAAAAACTAACTTTGGCTACTGCAAAGGTGCAAGAGTCTTTGTATTGGAAGTCTGTAGGAATGGTAAGTTAAGAAACAAGCAACTTGAACCTGTCACCTCTGCAGCCGTCGAACTCTTTCTATTAAAATGCTAACGCAACACAAGTCTTGACTCCCTGTGGGGATTAATGTTACTCAAACTTGGTGCATAGTTTCTCCTGTTTTGTGTTTGCACATCTCTGTGCCTTGCTCTTACTCTGTTAATCTAATTTTCCATCTGCCTCTTGCAGAATACTTGGTGGAACTACGAGAATATGGACCTGTTTATTCAACCTGGGGAGGGCTGGAGGTCGAGCTGTCAGAGCCACTGGAAGGAGTGTCTGCCTGTATTGGGAATTGCTGCACAGCTCTTGAAGAACTCAGTGAGGACATGACAGAAGACTTCCTGCCTGTGCTTAGGGAATACATATTGTATGCTGAGTCAATGAAGGTAAAAGAGAGCCCTGTGTCAGAAAGTGCTGTCATTGTGTTTTCCTGGAATTAGCAAGTTCGTTCTTTTTAACAGTGAGACATGCTGGTAGTGGGAAAAGTGAGGAAGTAAATAATACATTAAGTAGGAGGATACTTTCACAGTCAAAACAAAACCAGGTATGTTTAATAGCTGGGTACTGCATGGGTAGCATTATCTGTCTGCTCTGCTCTTCAGTCAAGCTAGGGTTAGTGTTGTAGGGTGTATGCAACATGTTGTGGAGTTACCCCTTCATTGGTGTGGCAGGTGGTACGCTATAGGAGACATCTTGTGGCTGCCTAGAATCTTGTCTTTGATTTGAAACCAGTTGTGCTTCAGCTCTTCTTGACAGGGTCTGCCTGGCCCTACAGGAATGACAGCACAGGAATTTCTGTCACTTGTATGTAGCAGAGTTGGGTGCCTTGTTTTAGAATCATGTGTCCAAATGACAGACATGACTTCCTCTGTCATTCCCATACCCTAGGCATGATCTGTCTGTCGTTAAGTTCTGCATACCAAGTAACTGCTTAAAGATGGTATTCTGTGACTCTAAGAACTTGGTGTTTTACTGCTTACACAGACGTAATAAAAGCTACTTTAATGTGGGTTTCATTCTCTTGAAGTTAAGGAGTATTGGTAATCAATCACATCTAATGGGGTATTTTTTTTATATTATTTTTATAAATTTTTTAAATTTATAAATTTTTATATTTTTATATTACTGGGTAAACTTCACTAAAAAATTATATCAAGGACTTTACTTTGTCCATCGGAGCTTTTCACTACATGCCCATGGCACAGTATGTGTTAACAGTCTCTCTGTAGGGGACGAACAGACAAATTCCTTCTGAAGACTTTCCACTTGGAACAACTGTTAGAAGGCTATGATACACATTCCTTTACAGATCTAACAGCTGGTTATAAACTTAACAGTCTGAACATGGTAGTCCTTCTCCATCTTCATCTCGTCCTATGCTTCTCAAACTGAGAACTGAAACACTTACTTGTAGATATCTTTTCCCAACTTCAGGAGCTGTACATCTCCTGTGTGGCTAAAGTATTCTTGCAGGTGGCTTTGCACTAATTCCCTGACTATGTTCTTTGCTTTTGTCACCATGGATTTGACCTCAGCATGAATGAAGTGTATTTTCTTTATGGGTTTATTGACAGTAAAGTATTACTTGAACACAGTGAGCTGTAGGAAGTCTTGTCTCAGGATGTTTGGACTGTAGGAAATGGAGGTGGATGGAGTGTGCTTACAAATAAACAGAGCATGAGGCTAGTGATTAAATACTTTAACTCAGAACATCTAGCTTTTGATGCTAAAAATGCCTACCAAAGATGGCGTCTGAAGGGGCAAGCTGAGTTGTGAGAGGTGCTCTTCACAAATATAGCAGGGGAAATTCTTTTGAGCTAAAAAGCAAGGGTTTCTTTAGCTGAAGAGGTACTTTAGGCAGATAATCACCACTTACCACAGGCAGCGTGGCATTACAGACTTGCACCTAGGCTTCCTTTTGGCCTTTTAGAGCCCTTTTGTAATGGCACTGTCTCCAAGCCAACAGTTACTTAGCTGTCTAAAGTACTTCTTCAGCTAAAGAAACCCTTGCTTTCTAGCTTGAGCTTTTTAAACTGTGGACTTGACTTTCTAGTGCTCTGAAGGATTATGCTGTTTAGTGTCTGGCTTGGGCATCTTACTAGCTTTACTCAGACTAAAAATTTGAAAATGAACAAAAGCTACTGTTAGCCAAGACTGTTCGTATTTTCCTTCCCTCTCAAATAGCAAAACTGAACTCTCTCAGGTTCTACAAAGCGCAGTTTTCGTCTGCTAGGAAATGTCAGCCTGTTGCTCTTTCTGAAGTGAGCAGCTACTGAACTGTCTTTGCAGAATCCGTAACACCAAGGAAGTAACCAAGGTTAGTAAGGAGGCTACATTTGGAGTGCAGGAGGCTTTCTGTTGAAAGGGGCATCCTCTTCACTTGCAGTGCATTCCACTTCATCAGCTGCTGTGAGGACTGCCTGTGAGATGAAAGTCTGTTTGGGTCTTTCAGAGCACATCTTTTGCACAGGTTGCTTGATGGACGGTAAGTCTTCAGGTACTAGGAGTTCAGTGCAACCTGGATTAGCTTTCTTTGCTGCACACTGTACCACTGGTGCAGGTATGGGAACGTGATCTACAGAGCAGTCTATAGCTGGCTGAACGTCCCTCAAGTAAGAACTGCCAGATTATCGTCACTGTTCAGAGATGAAGAGGCCTTGATGTCTTCAGGAGCACTGTTGTAGCTGAGAGGAAGAGTCTGAGGGAACTGCACATATGGAGGCAAAGCCCAGTAGTTCTGGTTGCATGGAATATTAGCTGGTTTGGGGGAAGCCTAGCCTCTGGGTTTGTTTGAAAGATTTGCAGAACAGGGCAGAAGCTGGTGGTGTGGCTTTGAGTTAAAACGTGTGCTGAAAGTGTCCAGGAGAGACCTTTTCCAAATTACTCACTCTGCTCAGCACTTATTAGGCCACAAATGCATTCAGTTTTTATTCCTGCTGCACAGAAAAATATGTGGAGATGTGGAAAAGCTGAGTAGAGTCTGGAAAAGAACCACAAAGATGGTCAAGGGGCTGAGAAGCCTGCTATGTGAGGGAAGTCTGGGAGAGCTCGGTATGTTCAACCCTGAGGGAAGGCTTAGGGAAAATCTTATCACCATGTACCAGTATTTAAGGATTGACTATAAATATTATAGAAGCTCCCTTTTCACAAGGGGACCCTTGGAAAAACAGGGATAATCAGTGCAAATTACTCTTGGGGATATTTTCGTTGAACACAAGAGGAGAATTTTCACAATGTGAGCAATCAGCCTTTGGAATAATGTCCCCAGGGAAGTGGTGGATTCCCCAACACTGGACACATTTAAGATCCAACAGGACAGGATCCATATTGTCTAGAGTGGGCTTTTGCCAAGAAAGGTTGGACAAGATAATCGTTGAGGTCTCTTCCAACCTGGTATTCTATGGTTTCCATGATGTGGTAAGGTGATGTCTCCATTCCTGGTGCAGTGGGGCCCATGTCAGCAAACATGTGGTACCACGTTTGCTGATGTACACTGGCATTGCCCAAGGTAGGCATGTGCAGAGGACAAACTCTCCTGTACATAATTCAGTGCAGATATTAGGCTGTTATATGACTTTTGTGTGCTTAACATTGCTGGAAAGACTTCTCAGATGATGTGATCTCCAGGAGCGTTCTTGGACATTACTTTTAATGCGTGTTTAAAGCAAGCACCACATTAATAGGTTACTGTGTCTTTAGGGGCTTGAGTAACTAGAGATCCTTTTGTGACATTTAGTCACAGTAGGAAGCTATGTGGGGCGCAAATAGGATAAAAATTGAAATTTGAGATAGGAGGCTGATGGTAAACTGAAGCTGTGTATGGGCCAAGGTAGAACGTTTCAACTAAATACAAAATGGAGAAGGAGCTGCCTTGCTGAAACCAAGCTAAGTCTTCTGTGTTCAGACACCACTGGTTTAGTTCTGACCTGAAATAACTGAGGTGTGCTGGTTGAGTTTTTTTCTGTTTGGTGTTTGGTTTCTTCCAACTTTTTTTAAACTTCTTTTCGAAGTAGGGCCTTAACTAGTATTGCGTGGTCTGTGGTAATTTTGAGGATACTTGATGCAGAGCTTTTCATAATTGCTGCTAAAGCATCAAGGCATCGATCTAGAGCTGAGAGGAGATTGCCTGGAGGTGCCAGAGGAAAATATGGGACAAGTGAAAGGGAGGGCAATATTTTTCCCATCACTTACAAGTCAGCCATTACTGGATACATAAGACTGTATTCACAAGCTCATTGTTAATGGTCCACAGTAGGTGGACTTGAGCACTTCAGGGGAATTAAGACACCTGTTCTTTGAATCCAATTTGCCGATAACTGTTAATCATTGGCTACTCCTGGTATAGATTCAGCTTCCTGCACTAACTCCAGGCTTCTAAAGGCAGAATGCAATTGCTGGAGGCAGGTTTTTTTCACAGAAGAAATTTCAGTTGACTGAGGTTCAAGAGGCAATGCAAAGTAGAAATACCTATTAAATCTCTCAGACTTTTGTTGCATTGGTAACCTCAATCACTTAAAGGCCATCCCACATAGTTGCATAGATTCCAGAAAGAAGGGGGGATGTTGTGGTTTGTCAAGCAAACACAACTAATGGCATGCTTGCTTGTGGGACAAAAGAGAGAGTTAAGCTGTTGAAGGTGAATTTTTCAGGTTTGCCCCCTTTTTATTGGCTAATCTAATCTGATAGTAGCTTCGTGGATTGGGTGCCGTTCCCATTTATCGTGGATTGAAGTTTATAAGACTGTTGATGGCAACATCTCCACTCTAAAGCAGCTGCACTGGTGACCTTCTCTTGGCTTAAGGAGGAGGGGGGACAGTGATGATTAGTAGATACGGGATTTGTATGTCCTCAGTTAGATCTTGGCTGGACTGGCTGTTAGAGCTCGGAGGAGCTACTCTTTTAAAAACATAGTTCTGTAGGCACCAGTGCACATGACTAGTCCTGTGGTACTAGCCTTGTCTGGATCTGTTGAAATGGCTAGTTACCACTTTGTGTCCTAATGGGGCAGTTCCTTCTAGGTGGCAGAAGGGAAGACTCAAAGCCAAGTTAGCTGCAAGAGAATTTCAAATTTACAGTGAGTGTTGGCTGACTTCCCTCTGAGCATTTTTAATAATAACTTTGCATCAATTGAGTAATTAAAAAATACTAGTTGTTTCTTTGTGAAACCTGAAGAGGTAAGTTGCCTTCTCTTACAGACACAAAACTGCTTATTTTTCAGTAAGACGTTCTTAAAAAGACCAATTCCTGTGGTTGTTTTCAAATTGTAAGACTGTGGTATAACTTTAGTGAAGCTCTTTGTGGATGTAGTACAAGCTAAGGGTAGCATCTTTGGCTCTCTATTTTGAGAATACTTTGTCAAGAAAATGTTTACTGCTTGAGAAGCTCTCTCAGGCTGTCCAATGCTTTTCATGTAAATTGTGCTTTTCATAATTTCCTTTTTTTTTTAATTAAACCAACAACCAAACCCTGCAAACTGATCTAAAATAAAGGCTTACTTTTACTCTAACACCATAATGTGACAGCTTGCTTTAAAGGATTCTGAAGAGTCTTTGCAAGTGAAAAGGGATCTGTAATACCTTCTGTGGTGGTCTTCCTGTTTCTTAGCCAATGCTGTTGTCTGTCTGCTGCTTGAGAATATCAGAAACTTTACATTAGTCCTTGTCATCTTTGATACTTTTGTTTATATCCTTTTCATGGTAATAATAGGTCAACTGATGAATTAAATTTACTTCGTCAGGGTTATATTAATGGTTTCATGACAGCTTCTGTCTTGCATGAGTCCAGGTTGTCCAAGTGTTGAATTTTATCTGACCCTGCCAGCTGTTGGAGAGCAAGTGCTCTTTGTTATTAAAAGCTTCTCTCTGAATTCTGTAAAATAGAACAAAGTAAATCTGAAAAGTCTGACTTTGGGTTGAATTGGCGCTGAATATGTCGCTTTAGAGTTTCTTGCGGGCTTGGGGAAGGAACAAGAGGATCCCTTTCACAGCTCTCTTTTCTCTTGCCCATAGAATGTGTTGAAGAAGAGAGACCAAGTTCAAGCCGAGTATGAAGCAAAACTGGAAGCAGTAGCCTTGAAAAGAGAAGATCGTCCAAAGGTTAGCACTTAAAATTGCTCTACAAAAACAGTTTGCACTTACACTACTTCCTGAGAATAATGGAGAAGCGGAACTTGCTTTTTTCTGGGTCTTGTGTTTCTTTGCAGTATTAGCAGTGTGGGGCAGAGCAGAAATTTTTTGTTGATGAGCTGGTGTGAAATAAAGACCTAAGTTACATATATTCATACTTATCTAGCACCTTCTGTACTAGTGATCTCCTACAGTTCAGAGCAGGATGCCTCTAACACTTCAACAACAGCCAGCAGTCAGTTGGACTGTTCAGTGATAGGGACTGAAGCAGTGGTAGAACAGCCCCATGTGACTCAGCAGTATGCCAGCTAGCTGAGTTAAGGTCCTATCCCTGGCACTGTGGAACTGTACTGTGGCAGAACACTGGTTTTGGCTGTGGAAAACTCCATATTTTGCCCTTTCTGCTAGGGAGCTCTACCTGTGTGATGCTGAACAGAGATGGCACATGTCACTAGGTGACAGGTTTTGGCTGGGCTCTCTGCAAAAGCAAAGCTGTGAACTGACATGCTGCCACCTGCTTCTGCATGAAACAGAGTGCAAGAGCCTTTTCTTAAATCACTGCACCTTTAACTGGTGATGGCAACAGGGTTTGTTCCCTTCCTCTGCTTGGAGGTTTTTGGTTCGCCTTATATTTGTGTTAATAATTAATGGATGACTTTCCAGTGTTATGACTACTGTACAATAAGGTTCACTGTACAGGAGGTTCATATAATACTTTGAATCTGAGAAGATGAAGAGAACGAGAGTATAGAAATGCAAAAGTGATCTTTGTTTATAATGAACTACAAATAGTGGTGTACTAGGTGTTTTGTGGTACTCTTGTATTTGGGTCTACTGCCTGCCCCTCTGCTCTCTGGTGTGGTATGTACTCTACTTCCTCAGTGTAGCTTTGTATAAACAGGTATTCTAGCAGTTGTATCTAGGATGGACAGAACTAAATCTAGCACATCCAGCAAGCTAGTTGAGGTTTTTACGGATTTGACTTTACCAAGATCTTGATGCAGTGGAACTGATGAATTTTGCTAATCTCTCACCTGTTAAAAGGCCTTTGGATCTCATGTTTCCGTGGGATTATTGTGTAAAGTACAGCATTTAAATCTTGCAAATTTTTTGAATACTTACATCTCCTCTCCAGAGTATAAGCATATTTTTTGGCAACTCCTTGTACCTTTTCGTAACATAAGTAGTTTGTGTCATTTACAAGATGAAGTTGAACAAACTGTATAGAACTCCTTGCATGTTTACAAAATACTATCTCTAGGGTTTTCAGAACCTTTCCAGCTGGAGCTGATAGCTCAGAGCTGTGCCTAGCAGCATATCTTACATTCATTGAGGTCTCCTGACTGTGACTTGCTGGAAACTAACGCAGGCAGAAGGTCATGTGCTGCAGTTGTGGGATGGCATTTGTGTGCCTTGTGGCATATTTGCTGATTTGGTAGAAATGATGTAAAAAGACTGCAAATGAAACCTTAAGAGAACAAAGGCCTATGTTTAGATCATGAAAGGAAGGCCTATCACTACTTGATAATCTCTCACTGGAGGGCATTCTGGGCCTCCTGTGCACATACCGAACCTGGGATCACAGAGCTCACCAGGCCGTTGGATTGTTCTGGAAGTGGGATCATCTGCTTAGAGCTCAGGCCTGCGAATGCAGAATGCTTGTAGGGCTACTGTGACTGTCTGTCAGCAGGTACTGCTCAGAGTGCTGAAGCTTACACAAAAGCAATGTGGGTAGTGTTTACCAGTAGCATCATGGTGTTCATGTGGAGTCTGCAGCCTTTCAGTTTCTAACAAGTGCAGTGATGAAATGCCTCTCACCCATTTCTGACCCATGCTGGAGCTGATTTTGCAGTAATCCAACCAACACACTGAAGGTGTGGTTTAGTTTCGGTCAGATGAAGTTTGCTTCTGATGATCTATTTTATTCTCTCTACCTCAAGGCTTCGAAGTGTGGTGATCTATGGGAGCAGTAAATATGGCAGTGCAGAACTTGAATTAGAAGGTGACCATATATATTTACAGGAGAATAACTGTTTCCCAAGACGTACGAAGGTAGAAATATCATATGCAAAGACTAGTTGTCTAATTAGTGCTGGATTTTTTCTGCTTTGGGACTCTTTATTGCTTGGTAATGATGATGTAGAGGCGTTTTAAAGTGGACACGCCATCTGTAATTGACCACACTAAATTACAGATGTTAGGCAAGCTTAGCTTTTTAAGAGAACAGAATCAGCATGAAAAGTACTAAATGTACATGCAGAACTTCTTACCATATATATACAATTTTATGCTCAGTTCCTGCTTGCATGTACATCTCTTATCAGTTGAAAGTGACTCACTAAAATAGTCCTGGGCTGTTTAAGAATGTGTTGGAGTTTGAACCAGTTGTCACTTTGGTTTTGTGGCTTGAGGGGCTTTTAAGCTGTTAAGTAGCTGAGAGCAGATATCAGTAAGGAAGTAGCAACTTCCCCCAAAATCCAATCTACTTTCTTCCTGGTTCTTAGTTGCTAGCTAATATTTAGTGTCTCCACTTGTAAAAGCAGATAAAAGCATCAGCATAGATGTTTCTTGAACTTAGGCCCAAATTTGATGATAAACACGTAATATCTCTTTGCATTGACTTTGCAATGATATAAAGTGCTTAAAAGCTGTTAATTAACTTAAAGTTTTGTCTTAACTACTGAGTTGTAAATTATGTTCTAGGAAGCTGCAGTTTTGTAAGGAAGGGCATTTGCACTCCTAAATAGTACTGCTGCATGTGCAGATACTGCTTTCCTGATGCCTCTGGAGACTTAGTTGCAGTTTGTTGTTGTTGTTCCTTAATGAGAGCACACGTGACGCATCTGCTGACCACTGCGTTATCCCTGTAGCTCTAAACTCATACAGCCCTCTCAGCCTGACCAGCCAGAAAACTTGCTGTGAGAAAGAACAGATTTTCGTATAGCTTCCTTGTGGTTTCAGATCCTGGCAGAAGAAGCAGGAAGCTGGTTAGTGCTTAGAAGCTAAGTTAATTGGATTTGGAAATCTTACATGGCTTTGCTTCCAGAGTTCATAAATATTTCTCTTGATAGCCTAGCCTTTCCTGTTAAGGTAGCAGAGTACTTCTGATGCAAGGCATACATGCCTTGAGGGGAGCATCCCCTAAACCTTCCAGTCACCAGCTTGGTTGTTCTTGTCTGAAGCCTGTGAGGGAACTTCATCTGGAGTTGTAACACAGTGAATTCTGTAGCCATAAGTAAAGTGCTCAGACATAGTAGGGGAAAAGAGTTTCTACTGAACCTCCAAGCTGCCTGTAGTGTAAATTCAGTTGTGTGAATAAACGGGAACTCAAGTATGAAGAGTATGAGTATGAAGAGCTCCTGCATCTCGAACAGATTGGTTTATTGGAGAACAGATGTAAGACCTTCTCTGAGTAATACTTCAGTGATCAGCCCTAATCCAGGTCCTGGAGAAGAAACACAGTTGGTATGTTTCCGCCTAAACTGAGTACCTTGCCAAACTGCAAGATAGTAGCACACCTCTAACTTCCTGTAGCTATCCATGAAGAGCTTCCTATCTAGTCTGTTCATCCTCTTCCTTCTTTCACGCCCCTCAGAGAGAAATGGAATTCTTTGATGCAACTCACATGGGAACTGTTTGTGTCTTTGGGGCTACACATATTACCTTTTCCTTTTTCAATGTATACCTGAAAAAGCCATGATGTTTTAACATCTATGTTTATTGCAAGATTTAGAACCTGGTAAAGGTATACAGGAACATGTCCATGGACCATACATGGTCCATTACTGAGCATAGAAACAAGATCTCAGTGCTCACTTTATTATGCTGGTGCCACTCAAGAGAAGAAACAAACACCACAGAAACTATACGGAAGCAACTGGGCAGCACTGAATTATGCATCCTCTGAGAGGGACCTTGCCCTGGCTATGGATTATGAGGAAAACTGGTCTGATTTAAGGACTGCTGAAGGAACCACATGTTCAATTTACTGAAATCAAGCACAAGGGGAGCCACCACAAAGTTCTTCAAATGTTCTTCATTCTGCATTTTGCCTTGATGCAAGTCACAGCTTCCAGAGCAGAAGTTCACTTCTCGCTTTGGTACCGGGATTCAGGAGTTTCCTCTTCTGAGGTTATGGGCTTAGTCTACGTGTCCTTACAGGATTCCCGTCTGTGTGGACCATGCAGCAATGAGAAGGGAGAGAAAGGAGTTTGGCTTTCCTGCTTGAGGAAACACTTGTAAATTATTCCTGAATTTGCTTGGTAGTTTACATTATATTAGTTAAAACATAAGAAAAGAACACCAACTTAGTTGGTCTAAAGTGTATGTACCTTGAGCCAATGACTACTGTCAAAAATCCATTTAAATCTCTACCTCAGCTTGGCTGTCCTTCAAGATGTCATTCGTTGCTTTTACATGGTAGTGTGTCCAGTGTTGAGCCTAAAGGTTCATGAGCCCATCCCATGGTGATGATCACGAGTGCTTTGCAGTTAAATTTTGTTCGGGAAGCCTGTAAGGTTCAAAGTGGAAGCTGGAAACTAAGGACTTAGAAATTTTGTTCTGCAGCTGTCAATATTGAGGTCTCTTATACAGCTTTTTTTGATAAACCTAAATGTTTGTTGTTCTATGCATGCTGGAGTAAATCGGGAAATTCCTACTGCAGCTGCAAATGGGAAGCAGGAAAGTTTGCTGTGGAGCAAAACTGCTCAGTTTGAGCACTAGGAACTGAGCCTTGGTACCAGCACTTACGCCAAATGGTTTTCCTGTGCCTTTAGCAAATGCTTCCTCCATCTGCCTCTATATCAGGCGTGGAGATGGACAAGCACAAGCACTCACCACCTCAAACAGCAAAGAACAAATTAAGCAATCTCATATCCTCTCTAGTTTAGAACTGTGGCTTTTTCCCTGCAGCCATAGGTGAGTTGATTCAGGGTAACTACTGGATTGTGAACTTAACCCTGTCGTCTGTAATTTTGCTCAGTAAGGTTTGAGCTAATTCAGCAATCTAGCACTCTTAGTGACAGTTTTAATCTTCATTTCTTTTGCTGCAGGTACCCACAGATGTTGAGAAATGTCAAGACCGAGTAGAATGTTTCAATGCTGACCTGAAAGCAGATATGGAGAGATGGCAGAACAACAAAAGACAAGACTTTAGGCAGCTACTCATGGGGATGGCAGATAAAAACATCCAGTACTACGAGAAGGTATGTGTCACTGTTGGGGCACTGGTAGGAGTAGGAGTAGTTTGTTTTCCTCTGAAGTGGTGATAATTCTTCAGGAAACCTTCACACTCTCTTGAAGACAAGAATATTAGACATCCGAAGCTGCTCTTTGTCAGCAGCTGATGAGTTGCAAGTCATGGTCAAGTGATCTCTGTGAGACTAGTGGACTTTTGCAAGCACTCTAACAGTATTTTATCATGCATGCTTGTCTGTTTTGCACTCTTGAATTGAACAAATTACTGAGCAGCAGCGGTGGTGGTGAAAAAACCCCAGAATTGCACGTTCTAGTAATACTACCAGAGTAGAAAAATCTCTTGATTCTGCCTTTTCTGAACCAAACTATGTGAGTTAATGCAAGTCCACGGACTCATATATAGATTACACTTGCTGTATATAGATCATTCTGATCTCTGTCCCTTTGTTCATCATTCTGTCTCTTATGTACTAGTCCTGAAAATACCTAGCCTCTGCCCTCTTTCAGTTGATGCAGGTGTACCTGAGGTTTGGTGTCAGATTTTTTTATTTTTAATTAGAAGGACCTTGACATTAACTGCATATGCTTCCAGTCTAGTTTTCCATCGTGCTAGAACAGTGCAGCCCGATGCAGTGGCTGATACCATAGGATCACAGAATGGTTTGGAAGGGACCTTAGAGGTCATCTTAAGTTTCAACCTCCTGCCAGAGGCAGGGATGCCTTTCACTAGAGTAGGTGGTTCAGAGCCCCATCCAGCATGAACCTAAAACACTTCCAGAGATGGAGCTTCCACAGCTTCTCTGGACAAGCTGTTCCAGTGTTTCCTCATCCTAATAGTAAAGAATTCCTTCCTAATTATCTAATCTAAACCTGCCCTCTTCCAGTTTAAAGCAATTGTCCCTTGTCTTATCACCACAAGCCCTTGTAAAAAGTCCTCCTTCAGCTGTCTCATAAGCCCCATTTAGGTATATTAAATATTAAACACTGCTAGAACTACTATGCTTATGCATGGCGTAGTGAACATACTTCATCTTGTCTGTTCATTTTTCTACATCTGCTTCACAAGCTGCTTCCTGTGCTAGGTTACCTCTCTGTGTAATATTAGTATGCAGTACCTTTTCCCCTTCCAGTGTCTGTCTTGTTCATAACTACTCACACAGAACTTCCTTCATCCTGGTCTCTCTTCTAAGACTGCTGTGGAGGGGGATACTAGAGACTCCACTGAACATCCAGCCATGCCTCTGCAATTGATAGTTAGATCTGTACACTGTACATTAGTTTTGCTTTTAGCAAGGAAGCTTTTTTGGTAATAAAATGTCCAGTCACTTCCGGGTACGCATCTAGAAGTACTCTAATTCATCTGCAGTGCAGTCAGCAAAGTTAGAAGGAAGATGTCCGTCAACAGTGACTTGTGGATATAAAAGCTGCTGATGAGTTTGCCCATTTCCAGCATTTAATAATTTGGATTCCACAGTTTGTATTTGCCCAGTTTTTACTTCTGGGCTCTATGTGTTTGAAAGACAGTAACAACACACAGTACAAGGACTGCAGTAAGTGTATGTGTCTGGGAAAATGACTCCAAAGCCCAAAGTGGCTTTCTAATAACCCAGAAGCTACACTCCACTTACAGTTTGCTATACCAGGCACTACCAGTTTGTCTGGAGTCGAGTCCCAGAGCTGTACTGGAATACACTGTGTCTCAAAATTAACTTCCCTAAAGGCATGTTTTCTTTCAAATAAGTTTGCTGGAGGTAGTCTGTAATAGCTGCCATTGTGTCCAAATCAGTGTTCACCCACAGTCACACCACAAAGATGTAAATTTCTACTCAAAACAGTTTGTCTGCTTAGCTGAAAGCTGTAGTATTCTTCAGTTTAGAAAAATCCAGGTTAGTATTTGGAAATCCTGGGTGTTCTGATGTTTTTAATGGCTTGGGCCAGCTGATGACTTCGGAAAACTTGAATTTGTTTGGAAGGTGCAGCTATTCTAACGTTTACTTGCTGTTCGAGATCCTGGGTTTTTTCTCCCTTCTGTAATAATCTGTAAAGATCCACATAACTTTTCTTCTACTTGCATGCTATTGGTCTGGAAGTGCTGATCAGAAGTTGTGTGAACCGATACAAAATCCATTTTTAAATTCAATCTTTCTTTCTTTCTTTCTTCAGTGCCTTACGGCGTGGGAATCAATTATACCACTATTGCAAGACAAGCCAGAGACCAAATAAGAAGTACCTTCATGGACAGTCTAGCACTTCTATGCTCAGTACCACTAGTCATACTGGAACTGTATGGAGGACTCTTTTTGTTAAGTTAACTGAAATGACAGCTGCACTTAGTTTTTCAGAGTGTCTGTTGCAGCCTATTTGAATTTTTTTCCTCAATTTTTGTGTTTAAACTGGGGTATGTTTCATCTTTTTGAGTTACCTTGAATGGTTCCTTCTTTATCCTATGGAGTGATTGGGGTTCATAGTGAAAGTGCATGGGGATCTTGATAAAATTTACCTCTCTAGTCTGGAAGGAACTAATGAGTGGAACACTAAAAAGATGAAAATAAAACTCTACTGCAAGGTGCCAAATGACATCTTTATTACCATTCTGTTTTGTTTGCTTAAAAAAACCCCAATAATTATTTCTATGATACAGTACTACCTAACCAATCCTTATCCCTTTTTTTTTTTTGAATGGACAGGAAAAGGCTGCAAAAGAATATTTTCTGTTTTGCTACCGCCCATGTGCTCCCTCTGGATGAAATGGTCTCTGGAGACTTTTCCATCTGGGAGTCGGGCTGGTTCTAGACAGACCATACCAACACCAGCCGCAGATAGGCGGTGATGCAAGCATGAACTGTGGTTTTTGTGAGTGTGGCATGCTGTTGGTTCATACTGAGTATCTTTGTTTACCTTGGTGATTATGAAGTAATGTCAGTTGATTGAAGTGTACTTGTGACTGACTTGGGGATCAAAACCAGCCTAGCTGCAGGAATGAGTTGGACAGCGGCCTTTCAAGGGTTGTGGGAATGGGGGAGGAAGTATGAGTCTTTAATTTTCCCAAAGCTAGCTCCAGAAGTTGCATGGTGGAAGTCTCTTACACCATGCTTTGAATATGGGTTTTGCTAGAGCCACTTTAGGCTTGGTCACCTAAGATGCCTGCTGTAGTAAAAGTAGAACTCTGCTTTCTCTCCCGTGCTTACTTTGCAGCAGCCAGAAGGTGTCAAATGCTTCCTTCCACCAAGTATCAGTGTGTGAAACTTGCCTTAAGTGGTTTGGTGGGGGATAGATGGGTACCCTGTGAGGTGCACATAGTGTTCAAATCTGTCTCTGCTGAGCCACATGGCAAGTCTTTCAGGACTACTTTTGGTACAGATCTATTTTCTTAGTAGTTTCTGTTGGCCTTTAGAATTGTAGCTGCTTCTGCAAGTCCTTTTTTTGTCCTTTCTCTTGCAGTCCAAACTCAAGTAAATGCCTACTTGGTGTTAATGGTCTTAGGAATGCTGACATGATTTAACCATCCTAAGTGAGGGGGGTTGGGGCTCATATGAGTGTAATACTGGGATTTAGGGCAATAAACTGTGCTTACTGCTAAATTTGAGTCATTACTTGTTCTCTGGCAACATTCTTGCAAAGAACGTGAGCAGTGATTGATTCTGTGCAACTTCTCTGTTCTCCTGTGACAACCTACCAAGTACTAGTCTTATTTGGAATTTATTCCTTCATAAACACCAACTGAACCTGCAGCCACCCTTCTCAGCCTGGTGGCTTTGTGGAACTCTCAAGATGAGTTATTGCAGCACTGTGGTAGCTGTCGGGCTAATGAGATGGTGCTCTCTGCATGAAAAAGTAAAACATAAGACATTCTAAGGAGTTCTTCTTGACTCAGCCTTCACTGACAACTCCATGGTACTAAGCAAACTGTGTTTCTTGTTTTAAGGTCAGTTCGTCAATATGCACTTTTTGGTGTAAATAAGAACTCTGGTTTAAGTTGCTGTTAGGTTCAGAATCACAGACTCCTCTTGTTCAGGGGAAGTACTTAAGGGGATCATCTTGAAGCAATCTAGAATAAGCACTTGTGTACTAGCTAACAGTCTGGCCTTCAGGGTTACAGTCTTCCCCGTTTTCCACAAAGAAATATCAACGTGCTTTTTGAATTAGTTCATGTGGAGTAAATGGAATTTTGTAGTTGACTCTACAGCATCACTGGGACTCAAGCAAAATATAATTTGAACTAATATTTAGTCAGTCTTCCCACCATCTTATTAAAATAAACAGCAAAAGATGAGTAGAAAGGGTGGTGGTTTTTTCCTACAGGTGATTTCATTTGATGCCTTACAACAGGTCCTCTTCCTGCTTTGCTTTATGTCAAACTGACGTGGGTGTTGCTTCTGGAGAATTTAGCAATTAACATCACAGCTGTTCGTGAGAAGCATAATGGACAGGGGAGAGTACCAAGTGAAGTTCAAATCAACATGTAACTGTTGAGGCTGGAGCTGTTGAAAATCAGGTTTTCTTACATGGTCTGGACCAAAACCTCTTAAACTCATACAAGGGAAGTAAAATTTGACATTCAAAAGAGAAGTCCTCTGCAAGAATTGCTGCAGTGTAATAAGGGTGTGCAGTGGTGGGTCTGAGCTTCTGTGGGCGTTGGAGTGGTCTTTTCTTATGAAGAGGTGTTGTAAATCACTAGGTAACTGAGGGAGAGGCTGTGGGTGAGGTGTGGGGAGGATCCTGACTGTGATGTTTGGGGCAGCCATGCCAGTCAGGAGAACTACAAAAAAAGTTGCAGGAAATTCCTGTAAGATGTGCGGAGTGACACTTGTATCACATAACTGCTGTTAGTGGTAGGCTGAGTCCTGAACTGAGAGTGAAACTCTTAGTATGTTATCTTGTAATCCTTACCGAATAAATGTCTTTACTTTGGAGGGTCCAGACTTCCATGAGAGAAATAGATGATGTTGATAAAGGGAAGCAGGAATAGTGCAGGAGCTTCATCTTTGAGTAACTTGTTGAGTGTTAAGTCACTTAAGATGACTCTCTGCACATGCACCAAAATGACACCAAAAGTAGTTGGCACTCTTTCTATGAGCCTGTTTAACATGTGGTTCCTTCAGCAGTCCTTAAATCAGACCAGTTTTCCTCATAATCCATAGCCAGGGCAAGGTCCCTCTCAGAGGATGCATAATTCAGTGCTGCCCAGTTGCTTCCGTATAGTTTCTGTGGTGTTTGTTTCTTCTCTTGAGTGGCACCAGCATAATAAAGTGAGCACTGAGATCTTGTTTCTATGCTCAGTAATGGACCATGCATTGTTCCTGTATACCTTTACCAGGTTCTAAATTTTGCAATAAACATAGATGTTAAAACATCATGGCTTTTTCAGGTATACATTGAAAAAGGAAAAGGTAATATGTGTAGCCCCAAAGACACAAACAGTTCCCATGTGAGTTGTATTAAAGAATAAAGTATGATTCTTCACTGAAGTCTACTTGGATTTTTGTTGCACTAAAACTTGTGCTAAGGATAAAGTACTGGAATTAGTGATAGAAACAAGGCATGAGTGGAAGAGACAATTGTGTGGAGGTGCTGTGCACTAGCCTTGAAGCAGTGGCTGTGCACAGCCTGTTCATATTACTTCAGGTGTCAGTCCTGCAGATGCCAAGGTACAAAAGAATTCTCTCACAGATCAGCAGGAACTGTTCTGCATTTTAACAGGAGCCATACTTTTGTTAAAACTTGCACAATTTAGCTGGATATAGTTATGATTATTGTTGCAGAATGTTGAAAATCCTTGTCCTGATAACCACTGAACAAAATTGCGTAGACTAAACGAGCTCATTAGATGAGATGTTCTGTCATCTTAAATTCTGGAGGTAGAACATTCTTTCCTTGGGTGCATTAACTTTTACTACAACAATTAATACACAGGGAAAATGAGGACTATTTTTTTTTAAGATAGGCAAGTTGCTTCTACTTGTTGGATTATTTTTTTTCCTCTTGTGATGTAAAACTGCGGATCACAGGAAAACACTTGCCTTCAGGCAGACTGAATGTGGCGTTTAAAACTTTTTGGGAGGGCTGTTGAACCAATTCACAAACTATAATGGCAGTGCTTAATTCTGTGCTTAGCACTTGGAAGTCTTGCTGAAGTATCTGACTTGTACAAGTACTTAGTAATGAACTGGACAAGTTTTAAGATTGCATGCCTAAAGCACAGTAAATGTGCAGAAAATAATGAACTTTCCAAAGAGATATAACTAGATCACCCTTTTGTAAATGGCATGCTAAAACAATAACAGCTAGTCACAGTCCTAGACTACTTTGAAGGTCTTGGTGTTCTATGCTTTGGAGCTAAACTGTTTCCTTAACCCTGCTGCTGGGATATGTATCCATACCTTCAGATCACGCTGCAGGGTTGTGGCCAGTGCAACATTCCCACTGCACAAGGAGACGGACTGCTGAAGGCCAGTCTTACAATAAGAGTCAAAGGGCTTTTGTCTATAGTACACAAAAATAAAGAAGCACCGTCCTTGTTCTCGCTTCTCTGTGCCTGCATCCCTCTGTCCCTCCCTAAGGTCTGGAGAGTTGGGCCATGCAGGTGAAGGCAAGCTGGCTGTGAGGCTCACACACTGTGGTGAAGGTGTCAGTGATGGGGACCAAAATGGTGCTGGTTCCTTGGCCAGACTCCCCTGCTTTCACTCTCTATAAACCTACTCACCAGAACTAGAGTCACTGTTCATACCATTAAAATACAAAACGAAAGCTGTGAAAAGACTTATTTCTGTGTGAATTAGCTAGTCTATGTAAAAATGGGAAGGAGGCTTTTGTTTCCTGTACTTGGCCAAATCTGGCTCTTGTTCAGACTCGCAGGCTAGGAAATGTTGTCTTGCCTTCTGGTGCTGGCATGTTTCTATACCCTTTCATATATCCCTATAAATATACTTTGTGCATTGTTTACTATGGAGCTAGTATTGATAGAGAAAAATGCTTTGAGGTAAAACTGTTTGTAATTCTCTGTTAGTATGTACATTTTTTTAAAATGCACCATTTGTTTACCTCAATTAATTTAATGGAATGGACCAATAAATGTATTTAAAGATGACTCCTTTACTTAGAATAAAGTTTCATTTTTTTGCAATCTTCACCACTGAAATTACGTGTGTGCTTATTTTGCTGAGCAGCTCACTATCTTTGCGCAGAAATACCCTTCCCCTAAAATCTTGTTCCATGGTTGATGTAACTAGAAGTCATCTGACCTGTTGCTGCATTACTTCTGGTACTGAAAGTGAAGGAGCTGAGGAAAGATTGTAGGTGTGGGGGGGACAGGGTGGCAGCAACTTCCTCTGAGCAGGGCGTTGTGTAGTGATGAACCAACTTCTGCTTGCTATACCCCTGGCTTGAACTGAAGCTGCCTGATTTACCTCCAGATTATTTCAGTTATTTAAGGGCTTTTAACTTCCCTTTACTTAGTCCAGGACCTTGGCAGCCGCTTAATCCTTCTTAGCTCAATTAGCACGTAAGCAGACACGTCGTTGTGAGACATGCCAGACTTTTGACTCATGTTTGGATTTATGTGATGTCATCTCATGCTAGCTGCTGTATTGTATGATGTTCATTTCCAACCCAGATTAAAGCTGGGGTAACACGGTGACTGTTACATGGTATCAGTGTCCTTACACTCCACAAAGCCTGTAGGAGCTGTGTGCTGCACTTACCTGTTCTTAACCTGTTACAAGAGCAGCACATCGTGGTGCCGTGAGCCCAAACATCAGTATTAGCTCTTGAGTCTTAGTCCTTGCATGAGCTCTGTTGAAGCACTATCCAGGGACAGTGGGACAATTTCCCAGAAGTCAGGGTCATGAGCATCTGTTCAGGAGTGTTTTATTGTAGGGATTACTAAAATTCTGTTCATCTTACAAATTTTTACAGTGGTATTTTTCTGTTTAATGGTCTTTTATGTGACATTAATTGGCTAGGCTGATAACATACTCTGTAGAAGGTGGAGAGCCAGTGTGTCCTGCTGATGGCCCTGTGCACATGGCATGTGGCTTACAGCCCCGTTTCATCAGCCAAAGTCACAGAACTGCCTTGAGATTTCTCAATGATCAGACAAGAAGGAACTAATGAAAAACCAATCCTTTGCTTTCCTCTTCCCCTCTGAACGATGTGTCTAGAAATGCCATTTTCATTTATAGCCTGTATTCTTGTCCCTCTTTGGTATTACTAACCAGCCTAGCAAGAAGCAGAATGCTCTGAGGACTTCTGGTGTGCAATAGCCAATGCACATACTCTGCAAGATTAGGTGCTGCAGAAATAACAAGGCAAACATCTCTTCCTGGGCAAGCTGAGTGGCTGAGAGGTTGTGGCATGCTGTGAAGTGGAAATACAGATCCTATGCATGTTGTAGTGTTGGTAACCGTAGGGACTAATGATAACAACCAAAAGATGCCTCTGTTACTCAGTCAGAATCTCAAGGGAGCCAGTGGTTGACCGTTGTTTGATGGCCACAAAGCTGTAAAGAACAATACAAATGCAGATAATAAGAGTTAGCAAACTACCTTCTCAAACTGCAGTTTGCTCTTTCCACATCTATATCTTAAACTTTGTCAGGGTGTCTGGAGCTGGCTGAGTGCTAATGGGATTCCTCTCAGTGATCTGCCAGCCTCTCCTGTGTACAAGCAATGACACTGGCACATTCAGACATTCAGACTTTAATAATCCGTGTTTGTGCTGATAATGGTACTTCTATTTGGAACCTGTATAAAAAAGCATTTGAGTACCTAGCAGTGACCCCTGTTAAAGAGAAGGTTGTGCTTAAGAAGCAAGTCTTTTGTGTCTGGAAGATTTTAATTCAGTTGGGGAGGGGTGTTGTTTTATTTTTAAAATTTTTTCTTATCTGCATTATATATTTTAGACCTAGAGTCAGGAAGCACGGAGAAAACACGTGTCCTTTTGAACAAAACCTTTCCTATTTCTTACCTTAAAGGGAGGAGAGTCAGGCAGCCAACCAGGAAAGACAAAATGAAGCAGAAGCCGCTGTACCAGTCCAGTGTGTTTTGATAGATCTTGTTGTAAACTGTAGATGTCACTACTCCCGTGGTGACTAAAGACAGCTGCAGCAGGACAAACACCTTACCTGCAAGACAAGAACGTAGTTTGTTACTGGGCATTAAAAAACCAGCTGTGGTACCTTCCTGACAAATCCAGTATCACAACCGTGTAGTCATTGCTTCGCTAACACCAGATGGCATGAGTTTGTAGACCACAATTAAATTATTTTTCCTTCTTTTAGACGTGGGACAAAAGATCCAACTGGAAAACTGTCTGCCTAAATAGTCTGCATATACAGGTAGCTGCTTGGAAGAGCAGCAATAAACTGGTCAGTAAGTGTTCCTTCTCCTAGGAGGTAGAAGCGTAGTCTAGACTAACATCTTCAGGACAGGAGAAATTTTACTCAGGGTCTGCTTCTGGCCCAGGCCAGAAAAGTGGTTCACAGGGCTGAAATTATAATAATGCCTGAAATAGGGATATGTGTGTCATTTGTATGATGTTTCATGTGGAAGAAAGGCAGAAACTGAATTCTAGTTGAAACCATTCTTTACTGGAGGGTTTCTGTCATGGTAAATGGGTGAAGGGGAAGTAACCCAGCCCTGCTGGGACATGCAGGCAGGGGGCAAGGTCAGGGCTGTGCACTGAGCCTGCTGCCCAGCAGCCTTCTGCAGCCACTCAGCACCAGCAGCCACCAGCTAAGGAGATGAGACTGCCACCAGAAGGCAAGGGCTGCTCTGCTGCAGGGTCCTACTCAAGGTCTGGACTGACACTGTTGTCATGTGCAGCTTGTGTGGCTCAAGGGGGAGGTTAAAAATGCTTGATTTATAGTGAATTATTTGGGGTGTGAGCTGTGCTGTTTGTGGCAGGCAGATGATTTTGCTACGGTGGATGTTGACAGAGCACAAGCAGTAGCAATTAGGTGACAGAGCAGTCTCATGTTCATATGGCAGAAAGGACAAGGATGTGAAAAGGATGGCTGAGTGAACATGTTTGGAGGAGGTATAAGCAGTTGTGGGCCTGTGACGCTGTTTGAATGGATGGCCACTCCTGTCTCGTGTCTAAATCTAGCTCATTGGGGTAAAAATAGTAGGCTTCAATATGCTGTTGTAAAATACATTTCATTAATTTGTAATACATATATTAATGGAAAAGAATTCCTGCTGCTGTTCCAAGAAGGGTCAATTTTTATGCAAAGGTTATTAAATCAGGTCTGTCAGGAGCAAACTGCCAAGCACTTGAAGAAATGTTTAGAGAGCATAACTGAAAAAAAGATGAAAAAAATCCATCCTTCCCAAAACTGAAAGTAAAAGAAGCCAGATATAAATGGTGTGACTATCACACTGCTTCAACTCAATGTCCTGCTTTTCTTGGTTCTCCCTGCAGTACTGTGTTTTTGAGCAGCACCTCAGCTATTTTCCCTGCTTTTGAACTATGCACTGATTGTAATCTTTTGAAGTATGTGCTGAAAATTCTGTGGATAAATGATGATGCAACCAAGGATGGGAAGATTGGATGTGAGAATCCAGTCCAGCAAGTTTCTCTGCTTCTCCCTTCCTGTTTGTGGTATCATGTGTTCTGGTATTATTACACAAAGCACAGATTGCAGCAATAACTTACCTTTTTCTTTGTACTCTAAGCTGAATAAAGGGATTTCAGGGGGTTTTGATCAGTAAGGTAACCAAAATACTCACCATAGGATGATCCTTCAACATGCTTGGACAACATGGACCTGATGGTTGGTAAAGGGATGAGGGCAAAGAGCATCACTGCCCGTGCTGTAATGCAATGAATTCTGAGTTATCACCAGTACCTGCTCTTTGTCACCCAGCATAACCACTGCTTTGGAAGTTTATCACTGCCTCTGGCTTGGGCAGGCACCGTGCTTCACCTCTTCTCATCCCCTGAGTGCTAAAAAGAGGTAGGTCCTCATTTCATCCAAGGCAGATAAGCCACCTATTGCTCCCATTAGCAGAGATGCTTTGCCCAAACTAGACATGGTCTTGTTCTCAGCCAGACATGCAAGCATAGATGGGATCCTCACTCTCCTTTGAGGAGATAGTGAGGATGATGGTTTAAGTGGTAACATGCAGAGAAAGCCTGCTGTGCTACACAGCCTTGACAGGAACAGTACCTTTGTAACACTACATCTGTCCTGTATCTCGGTGCTTCTGGCTTGCAGTGTTCCAGTCTGTCTCTACTGTGAAAATTTACGGGGAGCTGGAATTACCTTCCTGTCAGCAGAACCAACCTCAGTGAAGACCTAGTCCATGTCTGGTGTACCAAGGTGCTTCAGCAATGCAGGGAATAAGCATCGTACACACTGCATAACAGCATGTCTTCATGTTGAAGACGAGCTTAATTAGTAAGCAACTTTATTTTTTTATCTTTTATTCCCCAGCTTGATTGCCTAAACAAACAAAATATCTTAAAATTTCCACTCAGTGTTTGGCTTAGTACACAAATACAATATCCTATCACCTTTCCCTTTAGAACAACTTAGTTTAATTTTCAATTTCCCATTCCCTATAGGGACAGACAGAAAAATCACTTCGGGGCACTTACCTCCATTTATTTCTCACTTTCAGAAGCAAAACCTTAAAGCCATGCAATAGATAATACTCTGTGAGATATCTCTGCCACGATGAATGCAGTTCCTGGGTTTTGTTTTCTGTGTTTTGTCATAGGTTAACTCTCAAAACTAAACTTGCCTTTCCTTTGTCATGGGATGCTGCCCCATCTATTGTTACCTGTCTCTTAGTAATTTATGTACACTGAGGGATTTGTAAACTACATTATTGTGATAGTTTACACCTCCAATGTTTCATTAAGTTTCCCATCAGCCATAAGTGCCTTCACATGACAAAAATAAATCACATCTTAAGATGTTCACTTAATAGGAAGCCTTTGCCATTTTGTTTCTGTTGTAGCCTGAAGCCTTACCTCAGAAGAAGCAAGTGCTTCCCACTGATGCAGTGATGTGGTCCTACCAGTTCAGGGAGTCAGCGACAATTCCCAGTCCCCCAAAGTGTGAACATTGTTCTGCTCAGACCTGGTCTGTGACCAACTGATGAATTACAAGTCAGTGGGCCTCAAACTAATCCTTGGCAGGAGTCTATGCCTCCTCAGGATATCGTAGAGTGCTGAGTCTTAAGAGTACCAAGGGAGATGTGGGGAAAGGGGAATAATAAGAACGCTGTCTTGCAAATTGCCCATGTAATGGTCTGCCTAACTCCCTGCTTGCAAACTGGTCATGAAACAAAGCAAAAAGCTCTTCCAGTGATGTTGAAACACCCCTGTCTCAGGGTGTATTTATTCATGTGAGTGGCTGTTCAACTCACCAATGTAGAACAGGAACGTCCACTGCACGAAGGCCATGATGAGGATGCCAGTGCTGAACGATGCTACTCCGATCATGATCATGGTAATGTCCCTCAGGTATCTGGAGAACACGAGTACCCCTAGGAAACTGGTAATGAAGATCGCGTACCCAGCGGCATTGCCATGGCCGATCTCCACGGCATTCCAACTTAAAGGTTCCCTGAGCAAGAACAGTGGGAGCACGTTCATTGCACCAACCACAGCAAGATCATAGAGGATTGCTGCCACAAACAGCAGGATGATGGTGAGTTTTGAGGGGGATACTGGAGTGGAGATGCTGCCCTCTGATGGTTGGGAGCTCCCTGCTGCTGCTGCTTCTGGTAGCTGACCACCCACCTCCTCTGCACTCTTGGCTTTGGCTGGGCAGGCAGCTGCTGTCTTGGGGACTGTGAGGAGAAAAAAGCTGTAGAGAAGACAGAAGGCATAGCAAGCAATGCTGCAGCACACCAGCACGGTGCCTTCTTGGTAGCGGTCACTGAAGCCAACAAAGAGGTAACCGGATGCCATGCTTCCCAGAAAGCCAGCGAGGCCGTACACCAGTTCAATAATGATGAGCCGCAGAGACCTCTTGCTCTCAGAGGACCCCAGGGATCCCAGAGCCATGATGCCTGCCCAAAGTGTGGTGAAGCCTCCTGTCAGCCCATTGAAGGCAGCAGCCCCATACATCACCTCCACTGGCCAGTGCAGCAGGATCAGGAGTAACAGGAGAGTTTTGGAGCCCAAATAACCAAGAAGAGGGAAGCAGATGGGGATCTTCCGATGTATCCTGTCCCCCAGCTTGGACAAACCATAGGCTGACACCAGTGGGCTCAGGCCCAGAACTAGGTTGTAGATTATATAAAAATTAGATACAGCCTTCTGCTGAGCATCTTCCACGGCATGGGAGGGAGCAGTGCTGTTGGTCTGGTTGTAGTAGTTCTTCACCACGAGCAGCAGTGCTGTGTCGTAGAAGGCACTGGCCACTTGGGAACCCGCGACCACTGGCTCAATCCACGTCCTCATTGCTGCTATCCCCACCATGCTGCTAGCCACCGGGTCTTCTTGGAGAGAGCTACTTTCAGGGAGATGCACGTGAGGAAACAGCTCCTCAGAAGCTCTGCTCTGGAGACGTGTTTGGAAACAAGCAGCAAAAGGAAAAGTAAAAGGTCTGCCGGGCTGCACGGGACCGGAGAGTTGTGGAAGAGATGATCTGGCTGGGAGGATATTTGCACCTCGCCTTGCTATGTGTACACACACCTGCACATCCCTGCGCTGCTCTGAGCTCTGGCTCACACATGGGAGGCTTTTGTACAGCTGGAGAACGCCCTGCACTTGGTGACTGCCGCTGCTCCTCTTCCTGGTGTAGTTTCAACAGAGGTCAGATGACCTGGGGAATTTCTCTCTCACGGAGTAGGAAGTGAAAATGCCCAGCCAAGTAATTGCTGTAATTTGGGGTGGTGGTTTGTTTTTTGTTTGTTGACTTTTTGGTTTTTTTTTTTTCCTTTCAGTATCCTTCATGTATCAGAGGACTCTCAGAGAGCTTGTGGGGGCAGGGGATGGCTATGTGCCTTTTTAGCAGGTAATTTGTGAATTCCCCTTACTGCCACCTCATTTTTCTTTTGTGTACACAAACAGGTCATTGGCTCTTTTGCTTTTTCCTGCTCCTGTCTTCTCTGTTGCTGCATCATGCCCCGTATGTCATTGTTGTTTCAATAGTGCAGTGAGGAAATTACACCAAAAAGAAATTAAAAGGGAAAAGTTCTATTTTTGGTAGCCTGTCTCCCATGGCTGCCACTCTGCTGCATGCCTTGGCTCTACAGTGTGGGAATTTCCAAGAGGAGGAGGGAAGTCCCAGTTTATCCAAAGGCATCAGTGACTGCTGTGTCCCAGTAATCAGCCAGCCCAGCTGCAGGCTGAGGTGTCCACCTCTGGAGAAGAGTTTTCCAGCCCTAGCTCCTCGGGGAGATGGCTGTGCATCTCTGCAGGTGCTTATTGCCACAGACTCTCAAGCTTTGCAGCTTGAAGTCAGCTTCCAATTTTGCTGCTGCCCGAGGGGCAGGTGAAGCAACCCACTCAAGGAGGGCCCCGTGGGCATGGCAGTGCTGCTAGCCAGAGGCACAGGAAGCTCTTGGACCAGGACATGATGCAAGCAGGCTGCCAGTTCTGAGGACAATGCTTGCAGTCCCAGCTGCAGGAAGTGCTTGGAGGATATTGGGCAGTCTCAAAAATGCTATCTTAAATTATAATGATCTCATTCTGTACTGGTTTAATGAATCATAACAGGCAGAACAACAATCTGTTCTAAGAAGATTTATGGTCATTACTTTAAAAAAATAAATTAATGATTAATTTGAAAAAGCAATGTTAAAACCTCCATCTGTTGGACTCTTCGTTGATTCAGGTGACATTTACTCAATGCCATGGCTCAAGAGGTTTTTTTTTCACTCTGTTTGGTTGTGCAATAATTTTTTGGCTTGCATTCCGATTAAAGGAAGAAAGATCCAAGATCTAACAGGGAAAGGAGTGGGGAATTGTCTGCTAGAATGATTTGCTCTAGAAAATTTCACTTTCATCAGAGAATCTGGTTTTTTGTTAGACCAAAAGACTCTTAGCCAGCTCTAAATTATGTGTTGTTGTTCCAACAGTTGTCTTTTTTTTTTTCCCCAGATTATCTGAAAAAGGTGTCTAGGTTCTTCAGCTTTTATTGACAAGAGGGACAATTTTTTTTCAGCAAACCCTGAAATATTTCCAAAGGATGGAAATTCCAGACAGTCTTACTGAAAACCTCAAAGGATCAGCCTGTGACCAGTTTAAGCAACAAATGCAACCAAAGGAATTGCCACATTTTGCTTCACCCAGGGAGCCTTATGTCTCCCACCAGAATTACAGGGAGAGATAAATTACTTGTTTCAATCCAGATTCAGTTTGGGACGTGGGGTCTGGTGAAAAGGAATCAAATTGGAGTGCAGAGGTCTGTTACAGTCAGTGTGCTCAGGACACTGCAGATCTGCTCAGCTCCTACTGGAGGGATATTTTTCCTCTACATTTTGTTGCATATACAGACTGCTTGGCTTATACAGCCAACACTGTTTAGGCCTAGATAGCTAATGAACTGTGCTAAATGTTACTAGTGATATCATGAATTACATCTATATTTCCAGGCTATTCTGTGTAGTCACTCACATTAAATTTACTTTTTAGAACTAGTTCTCGTGGAAGGATATATTTCCAATTACAAAACAGTAAGTGCTAAAGTAAGAGTTTAGCTCAGGCTCCAAAATATTTACTACTGAATAGCAATTTTCACAAATCCCATATTCATTTGATGCCACAAAGTCTTCAAAATTACTATTAACTAGTAATTTTTCAGAGGGTGCTATTCTTATATTACTGATATTTATATGGACATTTGCTTCTGCTTTAAAACATGTTCATGCAGCATAAATGTAATGGAGCCTTAAGAGAGGGGCCCTTGACATTTAAGAAGAATGTACCTACAGAATCAGAGACTATGTTAATAACAAAAATGCAATGGTGTAGCCTGCTGGAAAACGAACACATTGTTTAAGGGCATTTCTCTCTAGAGTGGTCTTGTCTGGAGGCCCACTAGTCGCAGGGTCAGAACATGTTTCACCAACTCTTCAACATTTTTCAGCCTGGCCAAACCAGAGGTGTTTGATGTTTCCCTGTGGTGATGTTTTACATTCCTACGCATTATTGCTGTTTCTATTTATGTTTCTTTTCCATTTATGGCAGTTACATCACTTTTTCTTTCTGAACAGAGTTGCTGTAGGGAATTCAGTATGATGGGGGACCCGGGCTAGGCAAGTACCAGCATTCTGGAACTTTGTCTTCAGCATTCTTTGTCTGAAAAGGTCCTTTTAACATCCTGGACTGCAATCCAATGTGGGCAAGTAAGCCCCCTTCATCTCCCTCCCCTAAGCCTGCTAATGGGATCTGTGATTTACAATCCCCTTCTGGCAAGGCATTTTGCCTCCAAGGTGGTAAATTGGCTGTGTTACTCCTTCTCTGGATGGTTACTTGGTGTGTGCAGATCATCCTCTTGCACACTGTGGCTTTGTGGCAGCGGCAAAGTGGGGAAACATGACTAGGAACTGTAAAGTGCCTGGCTCTGAGCCTAGATGGAGCTGCAGCCCCGTCACAGCCCCAGGGAGAGGGAGAGCTGGTTGAAAACACTGGGGAGAAGCAGCTGGTTTAGTGATGGCCGGTTTTCCTTCGGAAAATACTTCCTCATAAATGGCCAAAGCATTCTGTGTTTTGAGAGATTGGCTTCCTCGGTGGCTGTCGTTTATTTATATGTGGCCCCTGTCCTCAAAAGGTGCGTGGTTCTGCTCGCAGGGATGGGGAGATGGAGGGAGAGTGGGGGCTGTGTGGAAAGCCAGGGGCACAGGGCTCCTGGCAGCCACTGCATCACCACAGGGATGCGGCATCCTAGTCAAGAGCAGCTGTCTTGTTGGATCCAGAGCCACTGATGGTGGAAGCTAATGCCTGGACAATGTAAAAAGCCACCTAGCAGCCTTCTTTTGTGGCTCTGAGAAACAACATCAAGGTTGTTTGGGAACTCACAGGGCTGATGCCAGTGTCTGTGGCACAACAGCTGGTAAAGTGCACCATCACTGCAATAAAATACAGGCCCATGCCCCTACAGGTGTGCCTGGAGGTGCCTCAGACACTGAGACCTCTGGGCCCTCAGCCTCGCATTTGGGAGTTGCAGCACCATCAGACATGTTGGGATCATCTCTGGAGACATCTGCTCTCCTCTGCTTCTCCCGGGAGGAAAAGGACTCACAGGCCACAGGCAGTGGGAGCACATGGGCGCCTTTTTCCCCCGTGCCTTGAGGCCTCACCTACTGCTCCTCATGAGCAAAGTCCAGGGTGGCGTGCAGGCTACGAGAAAGCTGGAGAGGGGATTTGCTCCGTGGAGAGACCTCACGGGGCACACTGACAGGAAGCATGGTGGGGAGGGGTGACCTCCCACAAGGGTAGGGAGGCCTGCCAGCCCTCCTTTGGAAAAGGCTGGCACTCTGCACCGCTTCACCACCACTTTGAGAACAACACGGGAGAGCAGCAAGGGAATGGCAACACTGTCCAGTTGTCCTTCAGGATGGTTACTGGCTGACCAAGCAGCACCAGACACCTATGTTTCCTTGCTTGTACTGCCAGCCATCATGGTTTTCTCTATTTTTCTCTATTGAGAATTTTCTGCTTACCTTGTTGGAGTCTCCTGTGGGCCTATCGCCTGCTGAAAATAAAAATACACCATCCTTTGACAGATGCTTTTTGCTGAGTTGGCTTTTTTCCCTTTAGCTTGAGGAATTTTGGCAATTAATAGTTCTGACAGCTAACTGTGCCTTAACATTAATCCTCTCCATGGAAGCAGGAAAAAAAGCTTCTTGCAGTACCTGGTGCCTGCCTGATCCGCTGGACCACAGAACAAATCCTGCTGTTGCTCTTAGATAAGCCCCAGATAATCCTTGCACTAAATGAATTTTTTTGTGTGTGTGCCCATCCTCCTTTTCGTTTATATTCATGTCTTTTTTAAAATTGTTGCCAAGGTATATATGTGTTTGGAACAGAAGCATTGCAAAGTTTAAGAGTGTGCAGGCAGCAATGGCCTTGAGAAATGGAATGAAATAAACTATCCTAGCACTACTAGCTTAAGCAGTCCTATGTTGTATAAAAGTGGATAGTCTGGAAAAATGAAACAGCTATAGCAAAAGCATGATTATTAAAAATTTTGCTACTGAATGAACTGCAGACATTAATACATAAAAAACTTGATTCAAACCCAAAAACTGCTCTCCTCTTCCTAAGTGCTCTCCAAAGCCATTTCGAAATAATTTTGCTGGTCTACTTTTTTTTTTTGGTTTGGGTCTGGAAAATTTTTGGCAATGGTGAATTGGTACCAAAAAGCCTACAAAAACATTTAAATAATAATGTTTCCAGAAAAACATTAAGGGTGAATAAAAGCTCTGTAGAAATGTAAATTTGACTTGGGATTTATAAGTTTGGAGAGGATCTGGGTGGTAAGTGTCAACATGAATTAGAGGAAGATAATACACAGAGCATAATGTAAAGAATAATATGGCAGAATAAAGGAGGAGAAAGAAATAGTAAATTACCTATCCTTAGGAATGAAGGGTGGAGAGAAGGCAAAGGAAAGAGGAGTGCTGATTTTTCTGGTCTGATTGGACCTTTGCTAAGTAACTCAGCCCTAGCCAGGTGCAATTAGAAGGAATGTTTATCTCTCCATAAGCCTGAGACTCAGCAAGAAGAAAGAAGAGTAGCTGGCAGAGAACATCAGGACAGTGGAAAGAAAAGGGATGAATCCACCTCATTTTCCTGGCTGAGAGGTGGAAACCATCAAAAGCATCATAAAAGGATAAAGATACAGGCTCTGCATTTATGCTTTCTGTAAGGCATAGTGCTTTTTCAGGAGAGGAGGGAAGGTAAAATATTTCTTTAAATCTTCTGGAGACACCCTTGCCTGGCAATCCATTCATTGTCACCTGACAGATCTCGAGTTAGCTCTTTGCCTGGCTAAATTTCTGTTTTTCAGGCACATGAAGATAATGCTGAAGCCATCACCTGCAGTAAGTCCTCAGTGATATCCCAGATATTCAGAGCAGGCAGATGGTAACTGACTCCTCACAACCTCTGTCTGTTTACTCTTCTGGGCTGGGTCCTGAGCACAGAAATTGGCTATGGTTTTAGTCAATTCGATGTTTAAATTTTCCATGCTATTTTATGCAGAACATCCTGTCATTTGTCACAGTCATTTATGAAAAAGAAAAAGCAAGAACTAAGAAGTGGCATACACAACCCAAAAGCCACAAGTGCTGTGGCACAGTCCAGTGACATTTCTAAGTCTTACCACTCTTTTTTCCATATGACAGCTCTTCAAGTGGGGGGTGTTTACTCAGCCTCTGCAGTTCAGAAATTAAAACCACAGGAAACTCAGTAACAAGCTCTCCTTGATTACAGAGCACCATCTGATCCTCTATGGGCCACTTGCAAGCCCCTCAGCACAGGTGGTGGTGGCTGCAGAGCCCACCCAGAGGTGGTTTTGGGCTACAAGGTTGCATGGCTATCACTGTCTCACTGCAAACAGAGCCCAATGCCAGCTGAGGATTTCCGGACAGCTCGTGCAACAAGGCACAGCAAATAACAGGGACAACCCTGTTTATAACATGCACTGCAGCCACACCTGGCTAATTATCCAGCTTGTTTTGAGCTGGCAGGGTGGGGAGGTCCCCGGGACAGAAGGGAAAGGCACCAGCATCCTCCATGAGGGTGGCTGGGAGGCTGTGGGGAAGCATGTCCCTACCCATTTTGCTTCAGGGCACCAGTGAAAAATGGCACCAGTGGTGTAATCTTCAGACAAGAGCGCAGAATTGTGCCTGGGTGGGCAAGTGGCAGTCCCGGTACTTGGAAAGCAGCAAAGGCTGCTGAGGCTCTGCTACCCATGCAGAGGTGTCACCTCCACTCAAAACACAGGGAAGATGTGCCTGGAGTTCCCCATTCCCAAAACTCTGCATCAAAGTGCTCCAGGAGAAAGCTCCAGGCTCTGGAGAAAGCTCATTGAGACAGTGCATACTACTTTGGAGAATGTTGACTAGCACCCTCCCAGGCATCTTGTGAATGAATAGCCTTGGCAGATTTTGTGTGTTCTTAGGGCTCCAGTACCTGTATAAAAAGACATTGAAAAAGACATTTAAGGGACTTAAATGCTGCACTTCTTCTCCTTTCTTTGCAGGATCCTGTTGTATCTGCAGGAGATTTTGGAGTGGAAGAGGGATGTTAGGTAAAGGGCACTAGGGAAGCAAGAAAGTCCAGGCAGCTTTCCAGCAATATTGCTGCTGCTAACTTTTTTACAGGCTGCATTTCTTCGGTGTCTAACAAGCACGGATAAGTATAAATACAAATATACATACATGCACAAATGTAAATTTTAAACTGTGTGGCAAGACAGTGGCTATTACTGGTGTTTGCTATTTCCTTGCTGCTTCATTCCAGCACTCTGGAGTATTCAAGGCTTTGCTGAACTAAAGCTTTGCTTTTATGCCCCGTTGTGCTGAAGAGGCTGTACTGGTCGAGAACAGCACTTCTTCCCACTACCACCTCTGCATTTCTGGGCAATGATTTCAAAGCTCCTGCTTAAACAGAATGTGGGCAATGGGGAGACATCTCCCAGCCACTTTACCCATTTCAGTATGGCTTTGTAGCTTGGTCACCAGCTGAGAACCAGTGATGCTCTTGAAAGGAGGACTGGGAGCCTCACTCCCCTCCTGACGGACTGCTAACACAAGTCATTGCAGGACCTGAGACACTCTTGTTTGCTGAAGACCAACAGGACACGGCTGAGGGTCATGCCAATTGCCTGCTCTTCCCTCCAGAGGACTGTGCTGTTCCTGCTCTGCTGCAGGTGAGGTTGCTTTGCTGCCACAGGGCCAGGGCCTTGTGTGGGTGATGCGGGATCATGCCTCTCACTGCCACATGTGATGCACTTCCACACCACCACTTTCCAAGGGTAAGCAGCTGTCACCTTCAGGGATTTTATGTTGGAGGTCACCTCCATGATGCCAGTGGGAACTATTAGCAGCTAGCAAGTCATGCCTGGCCATGAACTTTAAGGCATTCTCTGCAAGGACACATAACCAGGGCAGCATAGGGCAAAGCAGGAATATGCCTGGAGAATAAACTGAGCTTCTTTAAAACCACACTGATTAATTATTTCTATACGGGAAGGGAACAAGAGATTAAGCAAGATCTGAAAAATAAAGCCCACGGGGGTACTAAAATGCTGTTTTGATCCTTTAGTGCTCGAGCATCTTGATAATAAATTCCTTGGAAACTCTCTGCAAAGCTTAGACAGATTGTATTGACATACCTTTTAATTTATAAACTCAAAGAGTCCTCATGCCAATAAAGTATGAGGCTCATGAACAATGATATCATTCAGCTATTTCCTGATTCCCTTCTGCTGAAGACTGACCCAGCAAACAGTGCCCAAGAAGAACAGCTGAGCTGAATCATGTCCTGTACCACCACAGTCCAGACCTGGCAGCACGTAAGACTCATGCTGTAACTGGCAGAGGTTTTTTTGTGGTTTCCAGAGAGCTTGGGTAAATACGCTTTTTGCCGTATACTTTCCACCCCTGCTCGAACATCGCCTGACCATGCTTTCAGCTCACTTCAGAAATGGCTCCCTCCACAAAAAATTCCCATCAGGAACATTTTCCCCTATTTAGCTTTCTGTTTTCCACTGCTTATACCACTCTGATCTGACCTGCCTTACTAATCCTCACTTTCTTTATACATCAAGTCCCACAACTTAAAACTAACCTTTCCTTTGAAAACCACCCTCTGCACCACATACAAGCTCAGTCTGCCTTCTGTTTCAGCAATTGTTTTCCTCAAACACAGCATTAAAGAAAAGCTGAAATCACACCCTTTCAGCATGAGTAATGCAACCCAGAGAAGGTTTTTGAGTCACGTGGCTCTCCCCTAACATCCTCTCAAGTCAGCCCCACTAACATACCCACATCATTTTATAGTATATTTGCACAAGCTCAGTCCGTGAGCTTCCTGCTGAGTTTAGTGCTGTGTAGCCCTCAAAGAGCAAGGTCCTTAGAGGTGTACAGGTATCTAAGTGCTTTGGTACATTTGGATTTAGCCCATTTAAGGTTTATCTCATGGTTCTCAGTTTATCCATCTTCCATGGGATGGATAATGGGGCGATTTGGCAAAGAAGTGTAAATCCAGTGAAATAGCTGGAGAGGAAACCAGCCTGGGAGGGAGTCTGTCTGGAAGCTGATGGGGCCTTGCAGTGGTGGTCAGTGAGGAGGCTCAGTGGAGGCAAGGTGAGACACATCTATGCCCATGGAAACCATTGAGTCTTGGTGCCCAAAACCAGCCATGTTTTGGGTGTCAGTAGCATAATGTGGAAACCAGAAGGGAACAGCAGAAGGCAAGGAGATGGCAAGGAGCAGGAAAGGGTAATACTGTGAAACTCTGGGTCCACCTTGGGCTGGTGCTGTACCCCAAAACCATGCTCCTAGAAGCAAACAAGCCTTCTCAGAGAGTGAGCAAGTGCCCTACTTTAGCATCTTCCTTCTTTCACTCCAATTAAATAGGGCTGAACACTTTCTGCCACCTCCACACACTGTGGGGGTTACAAAGCTGTCCAGCAAGTCAATTCCCTTCGTGTTATCTGGAAACTCCACCTTTCTCCATGGAGATAATGCTTCGCAAAGACCTCTTTCCTCTTTTCTAAGGACTGCAACACTTTTGAACACTGCAACATTAAAAAATTTAATTAAAATTTAAAAATTTAAAATTTTGCAGTGCCTGCAACACTTTGGAAGTCTTATCTGATTCCTGCGAAGAGCTGTTTCACCAAGGTTGTTTCAATATCCATGTGTTTTTGCTAATATTTTCCTGGTTTCTTATGTTTCAGTTGCAGTTCGAGGACTTGATGCTCATTTTCATATAAGGCCGAGAGAGTTCAGGTTTCTTGTGGGAACCCAAAGTGCAGAGAATATTTACCTGTTTTGAAGGGTTCTACCCCCCTGAACAACACTGGTTTTGACCTTCGTCCACGAAGAAAATCACCTACACTCTGGGAAGAATTAGAATCAACACTGGTGTAAACTAGGTGATAGAGTAGTTTGTAAGATTGCCACAGGGTGAAAAATTTAGAGGTTTTGGGTATGTTAATGTAGTAAATAGCTAAAAGCTAAGAACTTCAAAATGGAGGATGGTTGGTGTTCTCCAGGCCTTCTTCTTCTTCTTCTACTGCTCCATATTCTGCAGTAAAAGTAAATTAGGGTGATTGGATGAAAAATTCCGCAGTTCCTGTACACACAAGAGGGTGATTTATTGAACACTGGTAGAAAAGTAAAAATATCATTCGTTTTAAGCTTTCATTGGGTGATTTACCTTTAAAAGGGCTGTGTAATTGTGATAACGGGGGCTTTCTTCAACATTCTTTACTGGGCGCTGTGTCTAGCACTCTGTTCCTCTGATAAGACTTAATAAAACAACTATCTAGAAGCAAAGAATCTGAAGACTCCTCTCATCTTTTCAACCTTCTGACCGTGACTCTATAAAAATCCCCCTCATCACGGGGGATTCCATAAATCACGGTAAAGTGATAGTTTCTCAGATACTACAAGAGGAAGAAGTACTTGTGGGGGTCAGTAGTACATAAGCATCCTGGCTCACTCAGAGTCACAGTCTCTTCTTGTCAGTGACATCCCAGTGGGGATAGCATCGCCCTGGTCTGTCTGCTGCAGCTCAGTATGAAATCCTCCCCATTTTGTGGAGCAGCTTCCAGCCTCCTGCTCCTGCCCCCTGCTCTGAATCCACCTCAGCCTGCCACAGTCCCCACAGCAAGAGTTCAGTGCAGTAGGGCCCCTTGCCAAGTGTTCTGTGTATCTGGCCAAGCTCCTGCACCAAGCTGCCTGCCAAGGCAACACCGAGTCTGTGATTGCTTCCTGGCAGGGCTGGTGTGCCCCAGGAGCTCCTGTAGGAAGGGGCGTGACCAGGGCCCTGGGTATGCATGCTGAGCATAGCAGCTTTTTCTGGGTCCCCATCCCAACTGTCTCCCCGTGGGAAGCTCGTGAGATGTGGCCTGGCTCTCTCCCCGACCCTTTGCTGGCCGCAGGAGGGCTTCCTGTGTTAGTGATAGGGGTGCTACCGCAGTGAGCTCAGCACTGAACGGGCCCTGGGACTGGGGCATGCATCACCATGTCCCTCCCGCGTACTGGCTGCTCCCAGGATCTGGCTTCCAGGGGCCATCCTTGGAAATGAAGCTCTTACCACGGTCAGCGCAATCCGCCCTGCAGATGTCACTGCTGCCACATAAATCCCCACCACACAAAGCTCCCCACGCCGTTCGCAGTAACAGAGAATGTGACCAAGGTAGCTTTGCACATTTTTCTTCCTTCATCGATTTTTCTTGCCACTGCTCCCACACTCTAGATTGGAACAAGGCCTGAGTAATTTCCAGCTCCTGGTGGCACACCACCCTCAATTCACTGCAGAGCTGACACATGCCTGGAAACGGGGCAGGAGCTCTCACACTGCTTGCCATGTTGTGTTTACTGCAAAAGTTCTCTTCCTGAAGACCCCATTGATAAAGCAGTGGGTTAAGATGCCAGTTAGTCAGTGCTCAGCCAGAGCTAGCAGCAGACCATGAGGTCTAGTATTCTTGTTTTGCGTGTTTGTTTCCCCCCTATGCTATTGCTGAAGTGACAGGATAGCCCTTGGCCCTCAGTCTTGAATCCTGTGAAAAACAGGGATGCTGGTCAGCCTTTGACCTGGGAAGGAGTGGAGGGCTGGGCGCACACACAGGTAAGTTTCCTGCACTGTCCACCTCAGTCAATTCAGCAACTAGAACATAACTGAAAGTCTTTAGTGCTAAAGTTCACGCTTATATTTGTAGTTCTGGCTCTACCTAGCCCTGTCCCTCCAGCCTGCTACAGCTTGTGGTGCTCTGACTTGGTTTCCTTACACTACAGATCCCTGTTTGTAAGGTGTTCTAATCTCCTGTGCCCACTCTCAACTGGAAACACTGTCTTGAACACTCTCCCTCCTTTTACTGCAGTTTCATCAAACCTGTCTCTGCAGAGGAGGTCCTTTGCCTCTCCATTTGCTTTCCCGTTGTGCTGGGGCCTCTTAAAGCCACCTGAAACTAAACGAGGTGCAGTATCTTCACCTTCTATGGGGCTACGGCAGAAGTTATGAATAAAATGCTCTTTTATAGTACTTACCTACATTGTAAAAAACACTCTGAAGTTTGGTACATGCCATTTCAGCTACGCAGTGGGAGGACGGGGACTTTAAATGTCCTGAGTGTGTTACGAAACAGGTAACAACAGCTGATAACAGCAGAACTAACCGCAAAATTCCCAACCCGCTGCCATCCACTGGTGTAATTGAATTACTTTTGCAATGTCCAAATGCTCCCTTGCAAAAGTCCAGTTTTCACTTTTAGTTCACATAAAATCCAAAGACGATGCCTAGGAGTTCCTTTTCCCACTGTGTGCCACTAAGTCCAATACACCATCCTTCTTGGCACAGAGCAAGGCAAGGCAGAGGAAGACAGAAAGCCTCTCCTGTGTTGAGAAGACAGCAACACCTTCTCTTTTTGAAAAGACAGAGGGACTGGAATTGATGGATAGATTTTCAAGCTTGTTCTCTAGCCCGTTTCTTGACTTCCAATAGTATTTAGTAACTGGAAAGTAAACCCACATCTCATTTCCTCCATAGGTATTACTTATACTATCTGCACAAGGAAAGGAGGGCTGGTGTTATGGAGAGCACTGAAGGCAGCACTTGTCCCAAGCCAACTCCCACCAAAATCACCAGTGTCCTCTGCTGCTTCCCACGGGAGGGTTGTAATTAAATACCTGACTATTCCCAGCACAGGGAGGGGCAGAGGCTGGCATGAACCTGGCTAGATCCCAACATGTCCCTGTGGCCCTTCTGAGGTGCACCCAGTGCTCTGGCACCTCCCAGCTCTTGCAGAGAAAAGTCGGCAGCAGCTTCCTAGCATGGGTGAGGGATGGGACCTCCCCTGGTCCGGCTGCCCGCGAAGGGGGAGTGAGGGGCAATAGGCAAGCAGCTGGTTGCAGGTATGTGATAAATGGACAACTGGCTGAAAGGGTGTGCTCTGCCTGGCAGGACTGTGGCGTTCCTGCAAGTGTGGAGGAAGCAAGGAAAGAAAGGTCATGAGATTCATCATAAAGCAGATTTGGCCTCTGCGCAGCTCCACGAGCATGATAATGGGAAGGAAATATGCAGGGATGCTCTTGTTCCCGCAACTGACACCACTGAGTGGAGAAAGACCTCTCCCACCTCTAGACAGAGAGACACTGAGTAAAGAACCACGGGAACAGACTGACTGACTGCCATGGAGGTGGGACACAGGCCACTCTCTTCCAGCCACAAACAGCTTTCAGGGACACACCTTCCTGCAGTAACACGAAGAAACAGGCAGATTTATAGAAACACAACACAGGTTTCTGTTTTAATGAGAAAATAATTATATACTTGCATTGTAGGCCTCACAGTCACTATAAAACAGAAGCAGGATAACACTTAAGTGGTTAACATACAGAAAGCCAGGTATTGTTGAAACTGGTTGATAAGTCATGACAAAGATGCTGCCTTTTGGTTGCCAAACATGTCAATACTACTCTATTTTCCCTCAGAAATGTCAGCACAGAGCAAGATGAAGTCCAAATTGGCAGCTTTAAAAATAAATTTTTCAGAAAACCTGCACTGTAACCCCAAACCAATTATAATCACAAATGCTAATGCTTTAACTATTTCTCAATACACAGTTTCATTAAAACCAGTCTTTGCCACGGGAAAGGATCTGAGCGTTTCTTTTGTGGAGACAAAGTTAACTCTGCAATAGTGCTCTTTTGTTGCATTTGATATAGTCATATATAGATAGATATGTATTACTGGCGTATACTTATAAACACCTAAGCTTGGTAGCATGCAAATGAAATAACAGAGGCAAGTAAACTGCATCTCACTCTCGTTACCACAGCACTGAATGTGCTGCTGACTATATATGTCCATAATTTCTGGAAGAGAAAAACTCTGCTGGGTGAGAAGTCTGTCTGTCCTGGACTGAAATACTTTTGTTGCAGGGGCTGAAAGCAAACGTTTCTATCACAGAGAACAAAGCATGAAAAGATGTGTTATGATGGGTGGTTATTGTCACTGGCTTCCAGTGAGGAAGCTGGAGGGAAAAACAGGCCTACAGGCTAAAGGAAATAAACATGCAAGTTCCTGGGAAGGCAGTCCAGGGCTGACCCAGCTTTCAGGAGCAAATACTGGGGGAAACTCTGAGGAGTGCCATTTAATGCAAGACCACCACCACACCCCAAGTACAGAGGCCATCTCCTCTTCTCAGAAAACTTGTTTTTCCTAGTCTCTCTTAAGGTCTCCCCAAAGGCCAGGAATCTTCTTGACACAGATGCGTGGAGCTCACAGCTGCAGCTACATGACATAGGGTCTCACTAGTGCTGCACTGGTGCTGGTGCTTTTCCTACAGTCGTATGGTAACAACCTGCCTAGAGACATGAATCACAGTTCACCCTTGACTACCATGCCTGAGAAACACGTCCACTTCATCGGATATGTAATTCCTTCACAGGCATGGAGCCTCCCCATGGTGCCTCTTTCAGATAAGCTCGCTGCCCTCATCACAGTGAGCTCTCGGTTCAGCAGGGTTTTCTCCAGTTCAATAGCACTTCTGGAGAAAATCGACAAAACTGAGTCAATGGGTATATATAAATGTATGTACTACAGTTCCCTAAAAATAAGCCTCAAAACTGTAAGTGTCCATGGACAGAAATCACATGCTGGAGGAACTGAAGGGTGGTGGTAGTGAATAATTTGGTTGCAAGCTCTGTGTTTGTTTAAGAAAAGCACCAGAAGTATGTTCACAGTATCGGTACTCATTTTAAATGAGCTTACTGTTTCAGGGTAAAACAGCACAGCAGGTCATGAAACCAAGGAAAGGCTTAGGGAGGACACAGTATCCTGGCTGATGATTTTTTAAAAAGATGTCAAAATAATAATTGATTATAAAAAAGACAGAATATTTTTTTATAGAAAAAAGGCTTGGTGTCTTTTTTCCCGTCACCTCCCAAACTTGTTGGTTTCTAGTCCAGAAATTATGGTTCCCAGTTGTAAAATATTCCTATTGTATTGCTTGGTGATAAGAAAGAGTAAACCCGCAGCCTCTATACTACATACAAATACAAAGCACAAGAATAAATACCACATTTCTTTTCCTAATCGTCAGCTTACAAAACTGGTCAATACTTTGCAATTGTGACTCATGCAAATACCATGTTGGGTCAAATTTTAATATCACAAATACTGCATTAACTCAGTGCCTTATTTTTATATCCCCTTTCGGAAAAAAAAAAAAAATAGCACTCACCCCTATAGCTGGTAAACAGCTGTGGAGAAAATAATCAGTACACGCACTGCCATACACTTTCTGGTATGCCAGCCTCATGCACTCACCCTCTCACTCACACACACACACACACACACGCACACACATCCACACTAATCCTTCACTGCTGATCCCAAGCCTAAGCAGTAACTAAAGGCTCTATGGTTTGCTTGTAGCGCTGAAAACACTGGCTGAACGGCTAAAATAATATTTTCTTCCCTTGTCTGCTCTTCCTCGCTCATTCCTTCCAACTCATTATGCCCTTTAGCTTTTTTGTTGCCTGGAAACGTGAAGACTTCCACAAAGCACTCTACTTCAAAGGCTTTTTACGTTGTATAAATATAGTTGAAGACATAACTATCTTTCTTCTTTATTTCATACCTCTTTCTAGGCCAGAGTCTGGCTTAGTTCATTTATTGCCTCATTTAAAAATTAAATGTCCTTTATTTGTATCCCTTTCCCACTACCTTTCTACTTCAATTTAACCATCTTCAAAGATTTTACACATATGCCATTCTTTTCCCTCCCCACCATCAAAAAATAGTTGTCATCCGCTAAATACAGATTTTCTACTTAGAAACTTTGTTGCGTAAATATGCTCTGAGAACCTGGAGTTCAGGTGATATTGCAAGCATATAGGATCCTAAAGCTAAGGTAATCCATTTGGCTTAGCTCTCATCCCCATCTATTCCACTCCTAAATTGTGATGGCTTGTGTTTGCAACACAAGGGCTGTTTGACTGAGTTTGCTGGATTGTACATTTGCAGTAACTGCCTCCCTGTTAGTTGGGTTTTTCTTGTTTTAAACAGATAAATTACTAGAAAGGGGAGCAGAACTCACACCCCCCAAACAACCAACCCAATCCCAAACCCAACCCTTCAGTCTCCTCAAAGAAATAGAACAGAGGGCAGCATCTTTGTGTTTTGTGGCTGGATAAGAGTACGCCGAATTAACGCCGACGGTCTTGGTGCAGCGGCTGTGGGAGGCGAAGGAACTGCAGGAGGTTCTGATAGGAGCTGCTGGGGGACTGTGATCCCAGGGGCAAGGCAGGGCTGGCAATTCAGTCAGCAAGAAACACTAGTGTGAGCCCTGGCCGCAGACTCCTCCACGAATGACATCCTGCCACATGCCTGCAGCCTATCTGGTCCGTGGGCAAAACCACCCCCTTGTGCCCACCCCCAAGGGCTCCCACCCCCTGCACCCTCTCCATTGCATTATTTCAGAGGGGAGATGGAGGGAAGAAGAAGGGGCTATTTTCTAGGTGTGTTTTTCCTGTAGTTTTAGGATTGCCAGGAGCTGGATCATTTCTGTGTCTATGTGCATCGAGTTTGTTGTGTATTTAATAAATATTGGACTAAAATGCTGCTGCTTTCATGGTGGGTTTTTGTGTTTGCTTTTTTTTTTTTTTTTTTTTCTTTCTTCCTTTCTCTATTTTTTGGTTCCGGCATGCCTGGTTGCTGTCTTCACACTGCAGTGTGGTTATTTGTCCTCCTCTCGGTTGGCATAAATGCCAGCTTCCCAACGCAATGCCAGAGCACTCTTCCTGCGGTTCACCCTGGTTGCCTCGAGGACCTGGTCAGGAGAGAAAAGGAAAGCACAGGATGTCACTCAGCTGGCCCTGCCCTCGGGGTGTCCCACACTGTGCACCCAGGCAGGCAGGGACCAGCCAGGTGGGCAGGGACCAGCCAGGCCAGCCCTCCCTACGGGGCTCCAGTGCTGCACCCTGTGCAGAACAGAAAGACTCATGCGGTGAAGCACTCGCTGATGTGAAAGTGGGGGGACGGCACACAGGAGCAAAGCCACACCACAGGAGGACAGAAGTGGTAGGAGTTGTCTGGCAGCATCCAACTCTCTCCAGGGGAGCCCCAGCTGACCTCTACCAGCCCAGCCGCAATTGCCCCATCCCAGGGTCTTGGCCCTCTCCCCAGAGGCAGCTGCATACCTTCAGTACCAGGAGCCAGCAGCCACCCTGCAGCTTTGTCCAGAGGCTGCTCTGGAGCTCTGCATGAAGCCCAGGGAGCGGACAGGCACCAATTTCAGCACATCACCCTCTCAGGCAGGACTAGGCAGAGCCAGCCCCCAGCCCCAGCCCCTGACCTTGCTGTGATCTTTGGGTTGCAGCTACTGTGCGCAGTGATCCAAGTGCTCCCGGAGTGAACAATCACTCTACACATATGGGAAACGAGATTTACACAAGGCAGGCCTGCAGAGCCTGGTACAACATGGGCCCGGTACATTTCAATGTATTTCATATACACATCATGCACACAGCTATATGTGCACACTGTGTATCTACTTGTACATATGCACATAAGCAATTAACTAAAACCATTTTAACACCTGTTTTGAGAAAATCAAAAAGAAAATGAGACAACACCAAAAGGCGTTACTGTGACATGTGTCTGAGGTACTCCTCAGCAAATAATGCGTGGCTGTGGGTGTTTCCCACACAGCAGAGTGAGACATAAAGGGGTCTGCAGCCTTCTTACAGAAGCACGTGATAACGTTATTTTCTGGCCAACACTGAGTAACAGCTCCATGATGGAACTACACAGCTGGCAATGTCAACTGCTGTTGGTGTGTTTTAACCATCCCTCCCAAAGAAGCAAACTGAAATTTTTTAGGTCAGTTAAAAAAAATCCTACAATACATGACTCTTCGCTGAAACAATGCTGGCCATCCCTGGTCCGTAATGCTTCCTGCAAGCTGCTCTGCACACTCCCTGACTGCAGAAGAGTAGCTGGCCTTTTGAGATAGGATGGTGCTATTTTACTCTTCCGTGAAGAAAGTCAGATGCAGTGAGGACTTAAGCCTTGACTAGAATAAAAAGAAATAATTTAAGACTAAAGAAATTCTTCTTTCAGCTTGTGACAAGCTGTGGTTGGAAGAGCACACAGGTATGAGGCTCTTGTACAGGCAGTATCAGAAAATGAGCTCTGAACTGCCAGCTGAAATAACTTTGGCCACCACAACATCGCTTATGGGAATAAGAATGCACTACTGCATTTATGCCAATTGTAATCTCTAGACCTCCATTCAGGAGCTGAAGATAGGATGGAGTTTTGCCAGCATTACTATTTCTTTGCTGTCCTAGTTTCTTTTGACTGTGACTGTGAACAAGCCAAAGAACTGAAGGCAAAATCTGGCTAACAGAGACAAATTCTAATGAAAGCTCCAGCTCCTTCTCAGCACTGACCATAGCCACAAAATTAGTCCAGGTCCACTAGAGCGAAGTTTTGCCCAAAATCATGCCTCCTCTTTTCGCAGAACAACCACCAGAAGGAGGGACCGGGGCTGAATGGTTTCTGTTTTCCCTACTAGAGGGCAAATCTGCTCACAAACCTAACGTTTTATTTAACCTAAAAAACCCCCAACAACAACAACAACAACAACAACAAATAATAATAATAAAAAATAAAAATAAAAATAAAAATCAGTAGGAAAAAACTGGTCTGAGACATCAGCCTGTAAGCTGTGTCCTGGAGTTACTCCCACAGCAGAATGCAGTGAGCCACGAAAAGACACCCCAAACTGAACAATGGAGAAGCAAAACTGGGAGTGGGTATCAGTGCATAATTCAGCATAAATTTCAAACTAAAACTGCCACTATGTTTTCAAATAAGGTCTGTGGAATTTGGCCTGCAAAAAAATATGCCAGCTGAAAATAAAATGGATTTTATGTAATTTAGAACAGTTTGAATTCAGCAGCTTCTTTGCTGGAAATCACAGTGTTGTGAGGGTCTCTGGTGATGGCTTGCAACAGTCAGGACACTTAAACTTTGAAGACTCCTGCTTTGGATCAGTCAGCTTGTATTTGTCTTAAAAGATGGCAAGGGTTTCTTCCATTTATCCCTGGTCTGCACACCTACCCCAAAGTTTGTCTACTTCTACAAATGCTACTCACTCTTCAAGCAAAACTGTACCCAGATTCATATCAGAGGTGCCAAGAGGGCATTGAATGTGGACTTGGACTTCGCAGGAAAGCAAGCAGTGATGTCTGTCTCAGTATTAAAACCAAATGGTACAGAATATAAACTAAAGATCCTTTTGAATAGTTATTTCAGAATTATTCTTCTAATCTACTGAAAAGAGTGTTGGACCTAAAACAATCCTTGTTTGTACAAGGCTGTGACAGTTTTAGACCCGCTAGAGGAAACAGTGGCATAATTATAGCACGCAACTGAAATGACTGAGTGGGGAATTGGGACTCCTCAATGGAGCATTGAATTCATGACCCAGGAAGCTGCTTGCCTAAAAATAGCCAACAATCTCCATTTTAAAATATATTTGGCTGGTATCAGGGCTGACTCTAGACCCATAATGAGTCCAGTACCCCCAGGCTCTCCACAGCAGGTCAAAAATGCTATCTCAATGCTTCACAAGCACCCTCCTTAATGATGCCCTGCATCAGCTCAGTGGGTGCACACAGGGCCAGGCTTGGTGCTCAGGGTGTCCTAAGGCAGCCAGAGTTGTAACTGCACATGGCAGGAAGATCACGAAGCAGGCACTTCACTTAGGCCTAGGCTTCTTCAGCCTGTGAACTATGTCCTAATGTAAGGCCACACCAGTGGAAAAAGCAGTGTCACATAAAATGTCTCATTGGGCAGAGGCGATTTGAAGACCAGCTGTAGTAGAAGAGGAAGAACTTGGAGAGCAGAACTAGGTGTGAGGGAAAGACAAAAGATATGTACAGCTGTAAGAACTACTCTTCATCTTTCTGCAGAAAAGTTCTTTCTGGATCTCGTGGTTGCAGCTCAAGGTCTCACTAAGAATTGCAGAAGGTTCTTTCCTTGCAGATTTCATTTACTTTTTGAGGATTTTGAAAAGAACAAATAAAAAAAAATTGAAACAGCTGCCACTGTTAGGTGTAAGAATAATGAATGCAGACTAACCTATCCTGTTTCCCTCCATCAGATTTAACAACTCCAGTACACAGCTAACAGATTTAATAACTGCTCTCTTACTGAGAGCAATATATAAATACAATAAAAAGCAATATATATATACACTTTAGCCCAAATCATATTTATTACAACCACTGAAGTAGTGGTGTTTTTTGAGTAGTCAGAAAGCTGACTGCTATATAGTACAAGCTAATTTTTGTTGAACAGTAGTAGCAAAACTGATGTGGAAGTGAAACAATTTTTCTGAGGTCTAGTATTTTACTGTTTCTTCCCATCTGAATCTGGAAGAACTAAAGGAAAAAAAACCAAAAGAGACAATGCAAAGGTCTGGGTGTCTAAAATCTGTGAGTACCATGTGGCAAAGTTGCTGCAGGAAACACATTCACAGAGCACAGTGTGCACAAAAAGATGGAAGCACAAATGCAGGGAACAGGCTGCCTGCTCCTGCAGATGTGAGTGCTCCTGCTCAGGAATGATAAACTAAATGCTTTAAGTAAAACTGGAACTACTGAGAGAACATCTGTTTCTCCAGCATGAAGGTATTTTCCTTACTGTACCTACTTAATGCTGTTTACTGAATACCCCAGACTGCTAGTAAACACAGTAAGGAGCTGGGTATCTGAGATTAAAATGTGTTTACTTGAAACAAGACAGTGGCAGTATTAAATTGCGGCTTGTCGGTATTAAAACATAAACTATGTGCCCTAGGCCACCAAATCTAGTGTGTTCCACCTTCTGTTTTGTAACACAAAAATTTTCAGCAGTAGCCTTTAATGTTGCATAAATGTCACCTTACTGCAGTTATCTCCTACAGCACGATTGGTATTAAGGAAACTCAAGCTAATGTCCTGTACATTTGAATATACGTTTAGCTGTAAGGCCAGAAGCAGGAGACTCTGAGGATAAAAACATCCTGTATAGGGGCACGCACACAGGTCTCTTTAAACAGCAGAGGGATGTGCTTTTAGTACAGGCTGCAGGAGTTTGGGAATGATGTCTGAGAGATGCAAGACATCACCCTAACGAAGCAGGATGCAGTTGCTGCAGTAGCTGAACTTCAGCAGCTACTGTGCCTTGCTTGGGGGCTGTTTGCTGCTTCCCAAGCCACTGCAAGCACGGCTGGGACAGGTACAGTGCTGCCGACGATGATTAAAACTGAGCCACCTGCCTGCACCAGAGTGCATTTTGAAAAGCTCTGGTGATTAAGAGACACAGGTCAGCTGTGGGGTCAGTAGAGAGTAGGAGCATATCATGCCTTGAGCCTTGTTGCTCCTTCTGGAACAACCTGCCTGGTTTCAGCTGAAGATTTCCAGTGAGAATCACATGGTTTCTTCAGTCTGACTGAATACTGGGGAATAGCCAGAGGACATACTTTCACCTGCAGGAGGAATAGCCTTTTTTATTTCTAACTCCCTTCCAATTCACATACATTCTTTTCCAGCTCCTTAATCTTTGCATCATTACCATTACACAAGGTGGACACAAAACTCCTCCCAGCAGAAGACAATGGCCTGGGCACATAAACACTACACCTGAACTGCCTCTCATGCAACATCAAACACTTTGATCTCCACTTGCTGTTCATAAGTCTTGACTTAGATTATTGTGCAGATATTATGGAGGAGAAAAGGCACAACCTGTGTTTAAAACCAGGACTCTGAAAGCATACTGCTCTTATACTGATTTAACTGTCTATAAATACACAAAGATCAATCACTGGCTTGTATCAGTGCAATAAAACCTACTCTAAATTATTTAATGAATAGGAAATGGCATAGACTTGACTTTGCTTTGCTCTCCAGGTCAGAAAATGTTCATGTACTTGTCTTGAGGTAGCTGAAATGGTCAAATATATTATGAAACAGGAAAAAAATTGAAGGTTCAGGTTTATAAAAAAGTGCTGATGTTGGACAAATGAATATCAGTTGTTACCACAATCTGCAGAGAAAATTACAGGCATTTGAAATATACACATTACCGAGCACCTTGTTCTTAACAAACACTGCAAAAGTGTAGTTAGTATCAACTACCTGCTCTTAAAATTACTGCCTTTGGCCAAGTCTAGCTTTGTGGGGATAATGACTGTGCAAGTTACTACTTTGCTAAAATACCAAATGCTACTGTAAATACCTTTTATTTGGCAGATTTGGGTTTATTCTACCCTGAGACAAACACTGATGCTAAGTTGTGGGACTGTGATCAGTCATCACATCACAACAGACAGGGACAAGGAAAGGTTCACAAAATGAAACAGACTGAGGCCGTGCACTTGGATCTGACTCTTCCACAGATGAAAGGCTGGTGTGCAGGTTTCTTTACAAAATACTAGAGATTTTGATAGTATTAAATACACTGTAATCAGAGACAAAGAAAAGCCACAGCAGTTTCACTCAGCATCTGAGGATGCTTGGATCCCAGGTTTAGCTTTGCCAGCTAAATGCTAGGAGGGATTAAGGAGAAGTTCTCATTTCTCACCTCAGGAATGCTCCAGTCCTGGGCAGCAGCTCCCATCCCTTTAATTACAACCCCTCCCATGGCAGAAATTGTAACTAGAATCCAAGGGTTAGAAAACCAGCCTCACAAATATTTGTTGACAAGAGATATAAGGGAATATCACACACACACACGTATTTTTGATTTGAAATGGCACCAGCACACACTATGAAAATGCGAACTGCAGCAACATGCACTTGGAATGACCATGCAAGAGGAAGCAAAAATAAACAAGCACTTGAAAAGTACCTCAGAAGTAACCTTGCTAGACAGTAATTTACAGGTGTACTGGCAGAAAGGGAAAAGACCAGCATTAGTACATTGAACAAGCATGTTATAACTAGGAAACAAGAACAAATTACAAAAATTCCAAGAACTGGCACATTCCAGAGTATAAGACTTCAAGCAACTCAGTGTCATAAAAAATAAAAAGGAAAGGTAAGTCAGTTTGGTGTTATTTTAATGACGTTGCTTGGCCAGTCTCAGTCTTGTTTACCATCAGTGCTTGACCCATTTCCTTGCTGCTGCTTTTTCTCTTTTACTCATCTGCTGAAACCTGTACTGTAACACATCCTCTGGAAGAAACTGCCCCCTTTCCTGAGCAGCGACGTTCTTCCAAGATGCGCTTGATTTGCCCTCTCTTTCTGAAAGGCATAGCCCATAAGGCTTGACTAGAGAGGCCATGTTGTAGCCACTGAAGCCAGACACAAAACAGGAGGTGGTGATACCTGAAGGAGAGACTGCAGAGGGTAAATGTCCTCCTGAAACCACTCTCCCATCTTGTGTTGTGGCTTATGCAGGGCGAAAGTGGACCTCTGTACTTCAGTACTGCTGGTGTGCTCAGCATGAGAGGGAGCTCCCATGGACACGAAACTTTTCCACAAACCTCTCCATTCAGGACACTGTGGCTGCTGTGCCAGGCACCATGACTGCTCCCAGTACTTGAGGATGTCTCTGGCTCCCCTCACTCACAAAGAGCAATGCTGAGCCACATTCAGCTCTCAGGATGTAACGCTCCAAGCAGCAGCTGCCTGTCTGGTTGTCAGTTATGCTCCCTCTCCCACTGTATTTAATGTATTTTTAAAAATAGTGCAGTGATTTTCCTCTTTTGTTTCTTTAGTTACAGAAATCCTTTTTCCTGAGAACGCTGTTCGAATGCTCTCTGCTGACGAATCAAAGCTATTTGTTTTTTAAATAATAATTGCTTAGCCTGGACTGCAAAATATTCACTCAAACTGACAGTGGTACAAGTGCAGCACTTCTTATTAAAATTATCTTTCCCTTGTCAATGGCAGGAGTTGTTTACCAAAGAACAGCGGAAAAAGCCAAGGAAGAGAAACAAAACACTCCTGCTGATCTGAGGAAATTCGCCCTGGGCTCTGCAGGACACAGACCTTTAACACCATTTTGGGTGGGCAGCAGCAAGAATGTAAATCTTGTTTGGTTTTATGCAGTGGGCTTACAGAAGAGGAGAATGACAACAAACCTCAACACTGTGGCACTTCGGCGTGCACTGGGACTTCGCAAATTCACTGAAGCCTTGAAAATTCATGCCACCAATGCTCTGGCAGTGCGTCTTTGGGCAGTCAGTGCCTGGGCAGCTTTAGCAGCAGCAGAGAGCTGAGATGGCACCCAGAGCACACCTCCTTTGGTCAGACACTGCCCAGACCAGCACTCTGGTCAGGACATCAGGGCTCACTTGCAACTGTAGCAGAGACCAGGCAATGGTGGCCAGTCTGCTTTCTAGGGAGCACGTGTGCAGCTCTGCAAGCACTTGAGGAACTGCGCTCAGGCGAATGAGCAGGATCTAAGATTTCAGCCACAAGCCACCACTTCACAGGCTGGGCAAGTCACATTCACTCATCACAGGGGTAGAGGAAGAGCGCAGAGTGAGAACAAGCTGAGTGTCACTCCATTAGCAGAGCACCTTCTCTGAAGCTTCCGGCCACCAGGCTGATGGCCTCGGTGTGGGACTCGTGAGGACCAGTGCTGGTTTGCACAGTAGGAGTTTTATACCCAACTTTTTTTAGTGTTCCTCTCAGCTTCTGCAAAGATCATGACAGTTGTGATATGTGCGCTGCAACCCTCTGAGCACCTTCACGGAGAGATGCTCTGGGGACATGCCAGGAAACAGCACTCACCAGAGCGGGTGGGGCCACCCTGTTTCACTGGCAGCTTTGGGGAGGGAGAGGAAACCAGAGAGTAGCTCCTTCCTAAGATGTGGCCCCAAGATGCCACTGCCAGAAAAAGACATGCTCCTGCTCACAAGCTGGCTTTCGATATGGCTGTAGGAGTCTGGTGGACAATGGAACCTTGTTTTTCAATGGTCTCAGTAGAATAAGGGACCAGAAGGTTTCTGGTGTGCACTGGAAAGGAATCTATCTGCATTTTAGTTAGCCAGTGAAAGTGCAACAGGACCCCTCCACAAGGCATTCCCTCTGATTTTAAGTATCTTTTGTTACTGTGCAATATTCACAAGTAATGATTAAAAGCTGCCAGATTAGTGCAGTATTCATGTTACAAACCTTCACTCCTACACTCCTAATGAGAACATGCCTTTAATGAACATTACGAGAAAGCAGTTTGTTGGGGCATCCTTGGCAGTAGGGTCATTGTTCAGACATCTCTGGGAAGTGCCTACAGGACTTTGGCTGCTTCAGCAGGCACTGTGTCCATTTAAAGAATTTGACATTGAACTTGTAGCTTACTATCTTCTGCACTCTTTGCACAGTAATAATGACTCTGAACAAGAAACAGGTCATGCTCTGTTAGGAAAAAGAGATTTTCCTGAATTTTGATATTTCCAGCTACAAAATTCATAGCTCTTCTTATTAGTGTCTCTAGTAAAGAACACCTTAGTTCAGTTAAACTCTATTACTGCTTGTGTGGAAGAACAACAACGAATCCAGCAGGAACAACAAGCTGGCTGTTGAAGGATCGAAGTTAACTTCTGAGACACTCCCAGCCCAGTTCCACAATGGGTGGTTTCTGGGGAAGTTACCAACTTACACTGAAGACTGAGCACACTTGGATGGGACTTTGGCGGGTCTACAAACATAGGTGCAAATACATGCTTGATCCACACATTTCAAAGCATCACTAAAATAACCCATTGGAGGGTCTTGGGTGATGTGTGAATTAACAGAATCTGCCAATTACAGGGCAGCTACCCACTGCTCTTATTATTAGTTAACATAATTAACTAAAATGAAATGTAATATGACTTGCCTTTAATATTTGCAGTGACACACTCTTCCTCTTCACTGGCCCGCATCCTTCCATTTTGAACACCTGCCCTTTACAACGTGCTAAAATCCTTACACACTTGTAAGGTGATCTGAGTAGATTCTGATAAAATAACCTTTTTCATTATCTTTTGGTTCTTGAGAGTTGTGGTCTCTATCACAAAGCAAAAAGGGAGAAGGAGAACTGCACTTACACTGCTGTCGTCCATCCTTTCTCGTCTCTTGGTTTTGTGTGTTTCATAATCCTCCATGAGGGTCTGCATCAGGTTCTTGGGTCGCTGAGCTCCTGCAGACTCCTCGGATGGAGGGTCTGACTGTGAGGCAGGGCCTTCTGTGGTGGGGGATGGAGGAGGCTTGATCTTCTCTATCTTCCCTGCAATGACATGAAATAGAAGGACCTTTTCTAAGCTGAGGACTCACAAATTCTTTACCAAAGACAACAGCTGGAGAAGCAGTTTCAGCAGGTTTTGAACGAAGAAACAGTTTGGAATGAAGTCTGTGAAAGAATCCGGTAGATCAAGATGGTCAAGGACTTTAAAAGAACCTCTCCCTCTTACTGTAACCCACTACACCAAAACACTACAAAATCTTTTTACAAAACCACCACTGCTTACCAAAGTACCTGCTTGAAATACCCCTGCTTCCTCCTACAGGATACATGTCTGTGATTTGGAAATTTTTGTAAGATTCTGGAAAACTGCAAGATGATTTTTTTCTGGCTCAGCCAATACAACACACAGGGACCAAGCAAGAGACATCCAAAGAAGGCATCTTGTTAAACACAGCTGCCTTCTCTTTTTCCAGTGCTTTATATCTGCTTTGTAAGCAAGAAAGGCTTTGGGTTGATCCCCAGTGCTGCTCTTCCCTGCAGCAGTCTTCCTGTGGCAGAGCAGGATCAGGCCTCTGTCCTATAAACTCTTGGTTCAGACAGGGCCCTTGAGTTTCCCTGTGGTTGAAGGAAAGCCAGAGAGAGGGAAGTAATTTTTCCCTCTGGCTGAGCCCATCACACCCCATGGAAGGATACTGTTTTGAGCACAGTGACCCCAAAGGTGCGTAAAAAGCACACCAGAACAAGAGATCACTGCTACGAGCTGCAGCAGAGCTCATGGGTGGACAACCCACGCTTCTTTGGGAAGGACAGCCTGCCTTTCTCCTCACCAGGCACTGACCTGGGCTGAACCACCCACCTTGTCCTGGTGGGAAGAATACGGACAACAGGGGTGGACGACATTCCCACATGTTGTGGGAATGATGTGTGGGGGTTCTCAGTGGTGACAGGAGAAAGCAACGCTGAATCAAAATCAGATTTCCTTTTCCATGGGACCACTGTCAACTCTTTGAAATAATACACTTCAATGAATGCAAAAAAAATACCAAAAAAAGAGAAAAATAACCACTGCAAAGCCCTTAAAAATAAGTGAAATAATCAGAAGGATCATGCTGATTTTCAGGAAACTTTTTTGAAACAAATGAAAACCCTAGCTGGTCCTTCAAAAAGCATCATGACAGTTGCAGCCACTAGAGAGCAGCCTTGAAATCTCCTGTTAGTATCAAAAGGATTTATTATTGAAGAAAGAAGTGAGCTAACACTGAGCCAACACTGCAGAAGTGTTTTTACAAGAAATCCCCTTGCCGGGCTTTCATTTGTTTCATTTCTGATCACTGTTGGAAAACCCAGCATGGTAAGTTTCTCGCTACAGGCTTAATTTAAGCTGGGCGGTGCAATGATGAGGCTGGGAATCCATCGTCTTTAAAACAACCTTACCAGAGACTGGAGGGGGAGTTTCTACGGGCCCAGATTCTTTGCTGGGTTGCATCAGGACTTGCTCTATGGACAAACAGGAGTTATGCTGCCAAAGTAGAGGCCAACAGCAGGTCCTGAGCTGCCCAGCTGCCCCCATGTGTGACAGCTTAGACTGCTCAGCAGGAGAGACTTGAAACTACTGTCACCCTGCCAATTAGGCCCAGTGGGTAAAAAAGTGTAGTGAAAATGAAAGGCCTGATTAAGGGTCAGATATCTTGCCCAATTACTTCATTCTTACACTAGTAATTGCCTTGGATGGATGTAAGCAATGGAGAAAGAATGAGGCTTCTCAGATGTCTGCCCAACTTGAACCTTCTCCAGGGACACAGACACATCACAGGATGCTCAGACCTACGGACAAGCCTCATGGCTGAAAAGAGATCCTTCCACTCCCCTTCCCCTGGAAAACAATGCAAATTCTAGGTTTTGGGGATTTCCATTTTAGAAAGGGGTATCTTCAAGCAGGTCCCTTTGCTCTTCATGGAAGGCCCATCAATTTTCACATCCACAGAACCAAAAAACCATTCATGCTGGAAAAGACCTTCAAAACCATTCACTCCAAGCTTTGTATTGCATGTATATATATATTTTATATGTATACTATATATATACACGTATTATACATACGTGTATTTATATAAAGGCTATAGCATCCCCAATCTACGTGTACACATTTACTTTTTACTTAGAGATGTCATTGAAATTTTTTAAGATAGCTGCATAGCAGAGGAAACTTTTCAAAATACAACATTTCAGCAGGACAGATTGTTTCAGGAAACCAGTCTGTGCTGGAGTCAGGGATTGCTGAAGTACATCGAAAAAAAGGTCCCTCTAGTAATACGGAGCCTCATTACAACACCAGGTGAAACGTGGGCTTCTTTGCTCTTCTTGAGCAGCAGGGGAGCAATACGAATATGCAAAATCACAACAAGCAAACAGTAAATAAAGAACCTCTCAAAGATTCTCTCACTTCATAGACATCCTCCACTAGGGAGGGAGTATGAAAGCAAAGGGCAAATGAGCTGGGTTAGTATAGTAAGACACTCCTGGAAGTATTCTGGGGATGACAGATGAGCACTCCAGAGGAATCCTTGGAGAAAATTATTAACTTTCTTTTTATAAAAGAAAAGTGCCTATAAAGGGGTAAGGAAACAGCATCTTCCATAAACATTTCTGCTCTAGCCTTTCTCAAAATTCTGATCTTAAAAAGGAGTTCATGCGTATGTATTATATCTGATCCTTATTCCGTGCATGCATTCAAGGCACTAAAAATTTTGCAATGGCCACAAAATATCTTGCCCCCAAGTTTCTGCTTCTCTTCCCACCACACAAAATGTATCCTCAGGCTACGGCTGAACCTTCCTAAAGCTTCCTAAACATAGGTATTTGTTAGAGAAAATTTGAAGTGGAAAATGGTTTTCCGGCTGAAGAGGTTGTGCTGACAGAGGCTGAAGTTCTACAGCTGCCACTCAGGGTAAGAAAGCAGGGAGAAGAAAGAAAGGGGCAGCACACACACATCCCTCACAGTTACCTATGGTTTAGAGGTTATCTGACTGCTTGCATCTCTGAGCTGCAACTTCCCCACTGGGCTTATGTCACCCACTGAAAAGTTCTCATTTAGTTCATCAGCTCAGGGCAACAGAAGATGAGCATGGTGGGCACTTCGCCTTGATGCCTGTGCAAGTGGGTTTGAGTGCCTGCAGATGAGCACAACGTGCCTTCTGCCTCACCTGGCAATGCTTTAGTGACAAGCACCAAAAAGGCAGAGGTGGCAGCTTCCCAAAGTGTCTCCCAGGCATAGCTTCTTCTGCTAGGTACTCCCCATCCCTCATCATGAGACAGCAAATATCGACAAAGGGTTTGGCTCCAGATGAAAAGCCTCCACTGAAGCAAGACCTCTCATGTAATGATTTTCGCACCTCTGTTGAGGAATAGGATTACTCAGAGCCAGGCACTATAGGAAGTTAGATACAAGTCCTTCAAAGTCAAAGTTACTCCTAATAAAAGGGGTAACAGAAAACAGGGGAATTACATCACCAAATTAACACTGGATCCTCTCACGTCACACTCTCATCATCCTGCTCAAATAAACTATCAGATAGCCCCAAATGCTCTGTCCAGGAGAGATGCTGTACCACCTACACATCGTTGGAGGAAACCACTGTCTTGCTGTGCAGCTGCTCACAAGCATGCCAAGTGCAGCAGGAGCTGCAGCAAAGCAACACAGGAAACGTTCAAATTTAAACACGGCTCCATAAATATTTTGGGATCCATGGTGACTATCTATACAACCATGCTCAGGCACTTTCTTGGTCTTTCTTGAGTTTTCTCATGCAGGAAACCAAACTTTTTTTGGAAAAATTCACATAGGCTCTTCATCTTCACCTTTCCAGGAGTACCCTGCAGAAGGTCTTGTTCTGTGCGCATACTCCACCGAGATTACCCTGTGTCTCAATTCAGTGATCTGAGATGGGTTGAAAGGTTGCTTCAAAGCATCAAAACCAACTTCAAAGGATAATTGTTAGCAGTACAGAAGTTTATTACTAAGAGACGTTTTGGATTGTGGCATACAAATTGAGAGTTACCACCAGCTGTATGAAAGCTGCATGTCAGGGTGAGTAAAGCCGGCCTGTATGCTATCTAAAGTAATTAGCAGTTACTTCACACATACACCCACATTAATTGTGTTAATCTACCACACTTCAGTTAAATCACAGTGCCGTTCACTGCAGTCCTTTTTTGTGGTTTTTCCTTCTGCTACCCACAAAAGTATTCACACAGTTTAAAGCAGGGAAGAGGGGCAGGAGTAATAACCAGGAAACACCAGGAGTTCTAGTAAAGATACTCTGCCCAAACCATCAACTAAAACCAGCCTGATTGTTAGGCCATTGCTAATTAAGTTGATCATTATGCCTTCTCAAAAGAGTGAGTTTGCACTTCCACACTTAAGGATTAGAAACAGATTTTTCAGATTTATACTTGACCCCTTAATCTCTTTCTGCTGAGGTATCCTGATGTTAGTGCCAATTCTTTCTTCGAAATAAGCAATTTGCTGACAGAAGTACCTCTGTTTCTTCTTTAGTATTATTATCATCAGTAGCAGAATTACTATTCTTTTTCTTTGTGAAACTAGATATACACATTACAGTACCAGACATATTCTACAGCATGTTCCTTACTGTGCCCACCAGAAGTAGGTTTTCTTTTCTGCTCTGTATGTCACCTCTGCTCTGTATATCCTAAACAACCAGATTTTTGTGGCTCTGCTGAATTACATTTTGCCTTTTTTTTGCAAACTTTGAAAAGATCCTGTAACTATGAAAAGGAAAGTTGCTGCAATCCTGTAAGGGATTACATGCTATTCCTCCAACCCTATTTCTAACGATGCCTGCAGGCTTTAACTGCAATACAGCTGGCTAAAGGGAAGGAAGAGATGAGCTGAGGTTTACACACCTTCCAATGCTAAGGGTGCTGAGCTGCCATCCTGCAGCTGAGAGCTATGCTGAGCACATCTGCTGTTCAGAAAGCACCAAAAGTAGAAGAACTAAGAACGGCTTTGGCAAATGTTCTTTGTGGTTTTTTTTGTGATCAATGACATTCTTAAACACTGCCACATATTCATCTTTTCCTAGAAATTATTTCTTTGCCTTGTCACCAGCTGCAAATTGCAGTAGCTTGAGTCATTGGCTAAGAGATCCCAATTTTCTTTCTTGAACATACGGCAGTTGGACATTTAAAGGAAACTGTCTGGAATGATTCATTATAAACAGAAGTTTACAATTTTCTCTAGAATGTAATTTACGACAAACATTTTTACAGACACGAAGTAAATGCCTTGTTGTGTAGAGAAAGCACAAGTACGCCGTTTTCCCAGAAGCTCTGTTAAAATAAGCATTAGTGTCAGCAGCCCACCCAACATCACTTCTGAGCAAAATACAATCATTATCTGCCCCATTTTGAGCACTTTCAGCTACAGATGATGCTGTTTTTGAAAGCAGTCATGAGCACACCGTTACGCAACAAGTCCTCCTAACTGACGTCTGTGGTGCCCTGTACCTCACATCTTGTCAGACATTTCTCAGAACACTTCAGATTAGAGGGGATGCTTATGAAAAATGCTGTACTAGACGAGTTATAACAATAGCACTTCAAAGAAATGACTGGTATTTGCTACATTTTTTCCCAAGAAACACATGTTAAGATAATCCTCTTTGTAGAAGAAACAAAACTAAGTATTCGCTATTTATGTGCTCCATAAAATTCCAAGTCCACAATCATACTGAGTAATGGGCTAAATCTAGATCTTATTCAAGCTTACCATGATTTTCAAAAGAAAATGACAACCACTGGCTCGTATTTACACCAGTGGGAATAAAGACAGCATTTAAGTACTCTTGGTGAAATGAATACTTTTTCACAATGACCACTGTTAATAAACTTTTTAAGTACTAGCAAAGCATATGTAGGTATATGCTCATAAAATCACTACACAGAAATAAGCCCAATATATGTTTCTGGGGTTTTTTTAAATGTATTTTTTCCATATTATATTTAGAAGGCATCAGTGCTCGATACTATTTCTTGAGAGGTGGAAGAGGGAGAGAAATATGCTGCAACTGCTGTGAATGTCACCAAAAGAACCCAGAAACTGATCAGTCCAGAGGACTTCCACTGAGTCTATTGAACACTTTGTTTGTGATGCCTATTTAATTCAGTAGTGAATGACACCAGCTAAAATACACGGCAACTCACAGCTCTGGATTATCTTTCACAAGACAAAGTTCATTAAGACCAAGACCTGAAAACAGAAAGCAAAACACACAGAAAAAGAAATCAAAATTCCAGAATCTGCGCATCTCCACTACTTTTGCACTTCCCTAATGACGTGCAAGAGAACAGGAAGCCTATTAAGAAAGGCCTTGCATGTTTGTCTTTCAAATAGCCACACAGCTGTAAAAACTGCTGCTGTCCTTCCTTGAGATGATCCTAAGTTTCAGTGGGTGGTCTGAGCAGCACAGGGATGGACATGTCACGCTACAATGCGGCAGTGGGTAAATACAGAACAGGGTATAGTAAGGATGATCAGGATCTCTGCACTACATTTTTGAAAAACCAGAACCTTCCGCAAGTGTGCTCACAGACAGAAAGTTAAGCCGTTTTATGCAGAGCTCATCTGCCCTCCCACCCTCTGCGAAACAATGTTTTCATTAAAAAATGACATAAAACTAAACCATATGGGACTCTTCAGTCACATTTCACTTCCACTCTGACACTTTAGGCTCTTACCTGGTGCAGTTTTGTAAGACACGGTTCTGGTGGGCATGGGTGGTGCGCTCTTTGTAACAGGGCTTGGTGCCATTTGCAGACCCTGCCGCTGCCTCTTCAGCTCCTCTTCTCGTTCCTGGGCAGCTCTGATCTCTTCTTCTATCATCGACAAAGTCCGCTGTTTCCTTGACCGTAGCTTGAAAGGGCCCACGGTCACTTCAGGCTCCTGTGTGGCCAGGATGGAGGCGGTGCTCCTAAGCTCAGCTGCCTCTGAATACTTGCTGAAATAGCTGACTTCATGCCTGTTTTCCTCCACAAGGAATGGCTGGCTGGCTGAGTACATGGGTGACTGCTGCAAATTCTTCCCTTCCCTGAGTCCTGAGTCTTCCTCTTTTGAAGTCTTTGGTATGATGTCCCTTTTTTCTTGAACTGGTGAAGACACCTGGGGCGGCTCAAACATTGGGTTCTGATGCTCCCTGGAGGCTGGAGCAGGCCCAGTGCCAGCTGGCTGCTCTTTGGCCGAGACCTCTTTCTCTGCTGGGATTTCTTCTTCCTTGCAGTTTCCTTTATCCGCCTGCTCAGCTATGGCTTGTTGGATGGCGTTTTGAACCAGCAGGCCAGCGTGGTACTCCAGCTGGTCGTCCATCAGCATGGAGTCTGCCAAGGCAGAGGAGGGCGAATCACAGCCTGGGTCACTGAAAGACTTGGAGATGCCTTCAGCCCTGCATTCTGCCGGAGTGTCAGCCTGTGGGGTCTGCGGCAGGGAGAAATCCGCCAGAGAACTTTCCTGCAGGGCGCTCATGGTCTCATTGGAGGCACCACTGTCACTTATATTATCCATGCTGAAGTCATTGGAAAGGGTCTCCAAGACGGTGGTATCCTGAGACCTGACAGACAAGTCATCCAAACCAGAGTCAAGCTCCTCTGGAGGGGAAGAGGCGCTGCCTGACTTTGGGAACTGGTCTAGAATTGCCTGTCCATCATCCTTCACCACTGTGAAGACTGCCCTTGCACTCATGAATTCTCCATCCTCTGCCCACAGCTTTGAAGCTGGTCCAGCTCTGGGGCTATCACTGCAAGGTAACTCTCTTGCTGTGTCAGCTGTGACAGTCTGAGTGCTTTTGTCATCTTCTGAGCTACAGGAGACTTTCTGTGCTTTGACAACTGGGACACTGTTACCCTCAAGCTGTCCAGTTTGCCCACACACTGAAACAGGTCTTGTCACAGAGGACATTGGCCTGTCCACCTGTGGAGAATTGAGGCTTTTGTAGAAGGGCTTGATGGAGAACATTTTGGGTGTTCCTGACCGCCTTGGCGGGGCCTGACCCTGAGTTGGACTTGAATGCTCCATCTGCTGGAACTGCTTCCTGGCAGCCAAGAAGTCAATCTGCTCTGTGACAATATCTTCTTTCTTGATATTCACTGGCTCTGGGGGTACAAAGGAGCAGCTGACCTGTTTGGGGGATGTCGGTGTTGCACCTTGCTGCTGCTGCTGCCTCTCCTTGCGCTCCTTGTATTTCTTGTGAGACTCCAGATGCTCTTCATCCAGTTGATCCTCCAGGGGCTTCTCCTGAGGAGGGTTCCACCATTTGGCAGCAATGTTGGGGTTTTTCTTGACAGCCTGGCTTTTAATGAGTTCCCTTCTTTCCTTTTCAAGTTCCATCATTTCTTCTGATGGTCGCACTTTGCGGACTCTGTATTTTTCCTTCTCTTCCTCATCTTCAAAGAGCTTTGAGGGCTTTTTCTCTTCATGAAAGGCTCGCAGTTCAAATTTTGCCTCTTTCCTAAGGGTTGTAAGAGTTGTTTCTCCATCCTTAGATGATCTTCTAGAACTGTTTGAAGAAGTGGGACTTCCTGGCACCTTCAGACTCTCCCTAGTGTCTTCTTTCAGTCCACCCAAGGAATGGCCATTAGATTTCAGGTTCTCATCTGTTATACTAGCTTCACATGGCTCAACTTCCAAGGATGCCTGCTTGTCTGCTACATTTTCTTCCCTTCCACTGGATACTGACTCTTTATTGACATTAGCAGATGCTCCTGAGCCATCCATAATGGAGACTGCACTTGGTTCAGGGGAGGATGTCCCATTAAATGTACTGTCTGCAGCAGAATCACAACAGTTTGCCTCCAGCACTTCATCTAGGTATCTGATCTCTTTAGCAACTTCACTGTCCAGGGATTCATGCCTGTCCCTAAGTCCATTTCGGCTGGAAGCAGGGGAAAAGAAGTGGGTTGGATTGTCTATGGGATGTGGTGAAGCCACTGTGGTGATGCTTTTGTGTTCAGAAACTGGAACTTCAATTTCCATTTTCTCTTCCTTTGTAGCAAGCACAGTAGCTGGCTCCAAGAAATTGGCACAGTTTTGGTCTCTGTTTTTTCTTAACCTGATGTCATCCTCAGGGATTCTGGAAGATTTCTAAAATAAAAGAGAGCAAAATTATGATGAAGTCTTAAAAAAAGAACCCCTAATTTTTTGCAGAGCAAACACCATCTGGAAAACAAATCCTAGCACTTCTTAAACTTGAGATTAAAGCATTCCCTCAGACCGTGGGAAAGTAAGGCAAGCCATTAACACAAAAAATAGGAAGTTACCTTACCATATGCTGGAAAAGGTACTAAAACAACAACAAACTTTCATTTAAGAATCTCCCATTCGCTTACCATCCTCCCTTTGTCATTATTTCATGCCCATATCTTGGTCTGTGACTAGGAGTAAGCTTTGAATTTCTAAGTTAACAGTAACTTGGCAGTTTAGATTCTTCAAAGATTTGCACACAACACCTATCATCTTGGTACCCTAAAAATGCTTTCCACACCTAAAGGAAATCCCATAATGCTTCTACAGATGAAAAGTATTACTGCCAGTTCTTTGCAGAAACAGATGCTAATGTGCAGAAAGAGTCAGTGATTCACACAAGTTAGGAAAAAGGATGTGGCAACGGCAGGGAATGTTCAATTCTCAGTGGCTCAATCCCGGTCATCAAGCATGGAGTAGAATTATATGGTGCTCTAAAGACATGGGGTCTTTCTCCATCCCACATGGAAACCCACACACATCTGCACTTGGGAGACATCTGCAACTCCCACAGCATGAAGAACACCACAAGGAGCATGACAGGGACCGCAGGCATGGTCTCCTCCCTCCCACTTCTTTGATCTGTAGTGCAGAAGTACTGGAGTCATGCTTCTCCCTGACGTCTTACCTCTGGTCACAAGGAGGTTATTGAAAGAAATACTATTTATGCTCATATTCAGGCACATTTTACTGGTCAAGCAGCCTAATGAACTTCCTGTGAGTAAAGTCTGAGTGAACTTCTGATTAAGCTGGTAGCACATCAATTAACTTCTCAATAATTCTATACTGCTAAAAGGCAAAACCAATCCAAAACACCAAAAATAAAGACGACATTTTAAACATGGTTCTTCAAAAAAGCACTTGCTAACTCTTGCTAACTTCCTAAATCATGAAAACCAAAAGTGATACCTTATTCACTTTGACTCGCCTTTTAAAATAGAAAGGTGGTATCTGAGGTCTCTGTCTTGCTTTCCTTATGTGTTTCTATGTGTGAGGCAGGGCTATGGAAGCAAATGGCAATGATCAAACCCCGTGAACTCAATGGCTACCAAAAAGAACACCATTGTCTGGTGGTCACCCCCGCCTGGCTGTCCCTTATCCAGCATGCTATCAATACACACTTCAGCAGAAGATGACCACCAAGGAGCACAATGGCACTTACCGGGGACCTGAACAACCACATTGCCGCTGGATTTACATAGGCAAACGCATTTGACACACCTTAAAAAATTACAGCCAGTCGCCCAGAAGAGCTCTTTCTAAAAACATTCTGAAGAGTTTTCTGTCTAATTATGTAGTTGTACACAATTGAGGACAATGCTGGCTTCAGCCATTAGATATTTTCTTCTTAATTGTGCTTAAACATTGGAAACAAATCTTTAAAAACAAACAAACTGCTTTTGTCTATATATTTTATTTGACAAACTTCACTGGTTTTACTCTCTTCACTTCTTCATTTTCTGCTGAACTTAGAAATACTCCAGCTGAAGTTTCTAGCAGTTTTTTTCTTAAAGCATATTGTATTTTTCATCATTTAAATATCTAAACGTGGCCAGTTTCTTCTTTACTCCTATTAATGATATATTCAAGACATCAGATGTTCTGCACACAGAGTGAGTATAAAAAGTGCTTACTTTTTCAAGCAGACATAGATGGAATGAAAAAATCATAGATAAAGGTTTCTTTTAACCTGAAAGGGCAAGAACTGCTTTTGATTTGCTGGCAGAGCTCCATGTACACAATAGGTACTCAGGTGACAGGATTTAAGAGTGCAATACCTGTTTGATATTTGGGGTTACATCTTCCCTGCTTGACTTGCTGGTACAAAAAGGAGTATGCAGGCACCTAGAGCAGTCTGTGCAAAGTGCAGGACTGATAGCTGTCCCCTTTCACACAAACCACAGGTATGCAATTATGGTCCCACTAATATTTGCTTCTAATCAGACAGATCAAAGCCACCAGCAACATTGGTAGCTAAACACGTGTCCTCTGCAGCCACAAGTACATATCCTGAATGGACACAGAAAATCATTTAATGAAGATGTGTTCTCCTGCCACTGAAACACATCTCCCTGCAGAGCCAAACCAGAGCTGAAGGGCCCCCTGCACACCTGGAGCTGGGAATACACCTGATTGTCCCAGAGACCGCAGCCACTAAAGCATGTCTATCTCCACCACTTCTCTAATGTGTGAACCACTCCAGTTCACATTGTATTTGGATATTCAAGCTCAGTAACAGAACCACAGGTGCAGTGTTTTGCCTAAATCTCTCAGCAAGTAAGAGCCCATCCTCTCACCATAGCTGCAACCCACAGCTCACAATTAAGGCACATGCACTTAACAGTCTAATCAGGGCGTGCATTTGTTACAGCATGTAATTCTGGAAGTGCATGTGTCTATGCAATTAGTGTGGCACATGTAATTATGTAGCAAAACAGACAATTACGCAGCAAAACCTATGAGGAAACATTGCTTCTTATTGGAGGAGCCTTTCTGTGCTAGGCAGTAGTAATTGAGCATGAAGAAGGACTCCCAGCATGGCAGAGAAGCCAGTGAGGCTTGCTAAGAGAGGGAAAAAAAAGTTTTAAAAGAACAACCCCTTTTTTTCCCTCAAAACATTCTGGAAGAATCTGGGGACAACTTTGTGAGGTCATGGCAATGAAGAGTATGTTCCAGACACTGCTGTGAGGAGCAGAAATCAATCTACTGATAAATTACTTGAAGAAGAGAACTGAGATAACTAAGGACAGAAGAAGATGACAGAACAAAGCTTTCCGAGACAATCCAGGCCACAGCACCTGCCCAGGATAACTGACCGGGTGTGGGAAAATGGCACATATTGGGATGAGCCATCACGGGTGGGAGGCGGTTTGGAGGAGGGGGGCAGTGGGAGGCACACAGATCCCCTGCCTCAGCTGTTTGGCAGAAAGAGGCGAGCTTTCCAGGGGGCTGCTTTTGCTCCTCGGTGATAAGCCTGTACCAGCAGCTTTGTATTTGCCGCCTACAGGGAGGAGGCTTTTCAAAGCCTGCACCATCACAAAGACCTGTGAATGGGAAAAAGGCTGCATTCAAACCGAATTGTAGTCAGCAAGACGGCATTCACAGTGATGCCCTTAAACTGCTCATCTAGATCCAGATTTTCCAGAAGTTGCTGTTACATTTACACAATCTCTGAATGTGCATTCATTTCTGTCTAAGCCAAGATGCAACAGGGCAATCAGTGTCACTTCTACAATGCTGCTGCACTTTAGTAAACTACAGTTATTAGCAGCTTAGAAAATTATTAGCATATTTTCTCTTTGGCTGAATTGTTCATCTACAAAAGTGTAAGTGTTTGGGCAATCAGCTCTTTTAGAAGGAAAAAAATGTGGGTGTGCTACTAGTAAAACCCAGCAAACGTGCTGCCAGTGCCTTCCTTTGTTTGATGCAGCACAAAATGCCTACGGAAACAAGTGGGAGGCAATCCCTCTGAGCCAGATCGACATTCTTCTGAAGCATCAGTGGCAGTGGTGGGAAGGGAGAGGAAAGGATTGAACAACTAAGAAGCTTCATGGTTTAAGAAAATCCGAAAGTTTCCTCATTGTGGGCTTCTACAGTAACTCCAGCCAAGTTTCAATACAGCTTTTGATGCTGTTGGTCTCCTGGCTTTGGTAGCGTTGTCAACCTTCCATTTCTTCGGCTTTCATATTCTTTTGGAGATGCCCTGTACTTCAATTGCTCCTCCTCCCGTTGCTTCAGCACTGAACCAGTGTTTTGTTCATCCCTTTCCACTCTTCTCTTGGATTTGACTATTGGGCCCACCACACATCAAGCAGTTTTAGTAATAAAACCTCATTTGCAGATGGCTGACTGGCTAATCCATACTTCCTTGCTGATGTCAGTCATCTTCTCCCTCTTCACCTACTGTCTTGGCCTGCCTCTCTGATCTCTTATTTCCAAATAAGAAGGAAGCAAATGATGGATTTGTTAGAAGGCTGACTCTGGCAAACTTTCAAGAGAGCAGCTGCTTTCATTCACCTCACCCTTTTGAAGAACACAGCCACCACCTGCATAACAGATGGAGCCAATCCCAAACACCACAAAGACACAAAAGTCAGCTGAACCTCTGTGCTTCCAGACAGCCACCCTGTCCAGAGACAAAACTCCTAGCCAGCACAGGTATTGCTCCGTGCTTGCTAGGGACGGTAAGCCTTTGCAGAACTCATTTTCCTCAGAAGGATGGTAGGACATGAAGTGCTGCAGTTCTTCATGAACCAGAAAAGCTACAGCTGTAAATGGTGATAGCACCCATCCCTCACAGCTCATGTTCCCTACCACAGAACAAGTGCTCAGACGGGTGCCACCATCCCACCCCATGCCAGGCGGGAACGACAGCCCAAACCACTGCAGCAGCTCTTGTCTCACAATGGCTCCTGCACTCCCTCCCTCCTGTAGCAAGGTCTCATGGGGCGGCTGCCGCCCCATACACCTCCAAAAATGTGGTGATCCCTGGCTGACACTGGAGGGCCAAGAACGTGCCAGTGAGAGCCTTTGCACAAAGCAGTCTGAAGAAATGAGCCAAACATTTGTGTTATGGAAACTTCCTATTTGAGTGAGCTAAGAGAAAGCAGTAGCTGGAAAAAAAATGTTCAGAAACATCCTAGAAATGGGATGGGGAAAGAGGGGTGAAGATGATGATGTGGAACTCAAGGAAAGAAAGGGTTTCTACCCACATTACCTACAGAAACCATACATTTTCATTAAAAAACCCAAACCAAAACACAAAAAACCCCAAAATCCAAACCCAAAGTATTGTCTTCTTCCTCCTGTGTGAAAGGGTCTCCCTTTTTCATACAGTATTTTATACTGATATCTAAAGGTATTTAAACCACTAAGGGAAGTGTTGTCCAAAAAATTCACAACTTTTCAGTTAATGAAATAAAACTCAAGTTTCAGAAAAAAAAAATTCTGAAATCCTGTTGCCAAATTTTGAATTTAAGACATGTCAGGCACATGCTGACACTACCTCGAATAATTCCACTCACAATCCTACTTGCACACATAAAGCAAAACCTGGCCTGTGCCTCCCACAGTACATTACACAGCGTCTTCAATTCAAAGACCGAAACAGTATCTGGTTACTAAAATGTGTTAGTGTTGAGTGTCACAGCGACATTCTCCTCAAGGAGCTCTCTACACTCTTCTGTGACTTTTCTGAGGGAGCCAGACAGTACAATATTTTCTTTATGAAATGCTGGTTTGTCTCCTGAACACTTCAGAAATCACAACAGTACATTCTAAAAAAAAAATGCAGCTTCATACTACCTTGCCTAAGAAGCAGTGAGGGGCTCTTTTGGAATACCGACAGTAATAAGAGACGTGGGGATACAGTGCCAAAAAAAGTGCTTACTTGGCGAGCTTGCTGTGTGACACTTTTTATGTGGTTTTCCTACTTCCTTTTTTCATCTGTTTTAGCAAAGAAGTTGTGATTGCATTCATTCAGAAAACACGTGAAAGGCTTTTCAATATTCTTTTCATTCCATCTGAGCCAAAGGCTTCAGCTTCCCCATGTGATACATTAGAAAGCTCTTTTATCAAATCAAACTCCAATCTTCTTTTGCTGCTGTAATAAATTAAAGAGGGATACAAATGGCCCGAGAATTATGAATACTTTAATGATAAACATATACTGTGTGACAGGATATTTTAATGATGAAGACATATTCAACTGACACTGTATTTTTCCATATGTATCTCCAGTATTTTTTGTGCCCTCAATAACAAATAGGTGAAGTTTTCCTGGGTAAGTCAGTATTCAAAGCTGTAATAAACCTTACTATTTCCTACTAATTCCAGGGTACATAAATTGAAGGCGTTTTCTACAGGTAGGAAACCACCTGATCTTGTATACCAGTTATTTTCTCTTGCTTCCTAGAAACACAGATCTGGTCCCTCCATGAAGAATTTGCAACCCTAATAACTAGATTTCAACTACTGCTACAGCAGCAAGAAAATAAAGTGTCTTCCTTCTTTAATGCCTGCACAGCTGATGTAAAAAAGCAACAATAAAACACTACGTTCTTTCTACAAAACATTTTAATTCCTGTGAAGAACTTTAACTGCATGAAGCACCTGTATGGACAAAGGGATATAAACAGAAATTAATACTTAGGGACAAAAGGCTGCTAACTGCTGAGTGAAAGGAAATACCACCTCTGATAAAGAAAAAACAATGCAGAGTTTATTAGAGTATGATGGGTATGCAGGTGGAAGTGGGGAAAGCAATATATATTCAAGTGGTGTAGACACAGATACTACTCTGTGTGGGGCTGGTTAGCTTTGCTATGAAATCTCTGTTCAGTTTTACATAATCAAGATGCAAATCTGAAATTACAGGAAGTTGTGATTAAACTCTCATTCAGAAAGTGCAGCACTGTTTGGTGCTGCCACACTCCACACTCACACCCCATTTTCTATCAGCTGCACAGAGGAAGAACCAGGAACTTGAAGAACCCAAGAGATCAGTAAACTGGTGATGATTTCAGGTACCAGAATCTGAATTCAAAAGGCCATTCTCCTATTCTCTGCACTGTTGGCTTCTTGTAATGTAGGTCAGCCTGAAAGTGCAACTGAATTAGAGCAGTAAATGCGTGCATAAGAACGCATTTCATCCAGAAAAATGTGTTTTTATCATCACTCTCATCAGTTCAAATCCCACTTCTGATGCTCCTTTCACTTCCAAAATTATTTCTACCTCAAATTAAAATGCACCACCAAGTATTATTATTTCTCATGCTGCTTCATGCAGTTCCCTAGGACAGAAAGGACAGTACAATCCCATGTGCAGGCATGAGAAACAAACCAATGCTGCCGAGGAACAGCACTGGACTCAAGGTCAATAAAAACCATGTTAGAGTGTTAATCAAGCGCACCACCACAGATGGTTAGTACTTTTTAACTTTGTTACAGATTTTTCCTAAGGTTTATTTTTCCATGGCTTGTCTCTGAAATCTGCTTTTGCTGAAACAAGATTGAATTCCAACAGCTGGGATACTTGATTTAAAGAGGTTGTGGTGCTAAGTCACTTAAAATGGTAAATTTGATCTCATGAAGCAGCCTCCAACGCTGCCTAAGGAAGCGCAAGGGTTTGGGGGAGAAATAAAGAGCATCCCATCCAACTAACACATAAAGAACATCACACAATTAGAAAACTGTCCACTACCTGGCAGGGAATTCAATACATGACACAGTTCTTAAGGAACAGAAGGAGAATTTCTTCTTCACAACTGAAGGCCACAGATGAGGTCCTGTACCATGGCACTTACAGAGTCCACTTGGGTAGGCTTCCCCTCAGCTGGTGCTGGTGGAGCTGAACTAAGGGCTCTGCTCTTAGTAGCACTCTCTCACACTCAGCCCCTGGTTTGATGTTACATGAAAGAGGAGAAATCCCAGCTGAATAAGGACAGAAAAACGTTCAGCTTAACAGAGTGCCTAATACAGATACTGAGTTGAGCAGAACACGACTTCCGAATGTATGCATGAAAAATCAGTTTCACAAAACGCTGCAGTCGAAATCTGCCCTGCACATGTCGAGGATGGAACAATTGCTCTGATAAAGCATGATCTGATCCCAGTGGGGAGGGGAAAGGACGCTAAACTAAGCCTTGCTCTTAATACTCTCTAACCCATCTAGATAATGTCAGCACAAGGAAAGAGTGACCTTTACGGTTGCTTGCACGAGAAAGAATAGAGACAAGGGGAAAATTCCTTAGTCTTTTCATTGGGGGCACAGGGTTCCTGTTCTATCTAAAGAATGGATCTATAACTCTTCTATGCAAATGAGAGATCTCGAGAAAAATACTGGCATGTTAATCATTTTGGTGCATGAGAAAGGGACCTCCTGAGGAAGGAATCTGGGCTAGGCAGGGGCAGGAGGAAGGCAGTAAATGGAGACAAAAGGCCATGCAGTTCACTTGCTCTCTGAGCAGATCTTATGGTTGCTAGGAAAACCTGCTTTAATAAATGTGAGGAACAGAGATAAACCTGCCTTAAACAAACAAATAGGCTTTCTGAGATGTATTAGTACTAAAGTCTTCTGAGGATACAGAGTCTTTCAGCAGCTGGTACAATTCGATAAATCTGTCATAAATGGCAGCCTAAACTGCATTTTCTGAAAAAGGATACACTATCTCTGTGCTGGAGTTCTTTCACCACTTACTTTCAAGGGCAATAGAGTAGGAATTGAATGCTTCAACTGAAGCAACCACCTACAAACCTTTGCCAATAAAGACTAAGATTTTTCACTTTCAATTCCCTGTTTCACAAATGTTAACTGTTGGAGGTCATGCTGCTCTTAACGATTTTCTAAAGCCTAATTAATACTTGCTGCGCTTCTGAAAGGCACGGCTGTTCAATACCTATTGGAGTTTGACAGGAGTACCGCCACAGAGGCTTTATTGGGCTAAAGGAACAGATTATGCTTAGAAATGTAAGGCCAAACATCTGTTTCTTTGACAGCTGAAGAAGGTTAAGAATTATTGTTGATGTTTTCTCTTTATCAGTAGGACTTGTAACAGCTGTTCTCATCCATTAGATTAAGACCCATCACAACCAAATCTCCTTAAATGAAGGTATGCCTACGTAACCGTGCAGTGTGTCTCACCCAGCGGCAGCCTGCTCTGCCAGGAGCACAAAGAACAGGACAATGTTTATTCACTGCAAGCAGTGAGCCTTGGGAAGGTTACCGTCTGAGGGCTCAACCAGCCGGCTGGCTTAAGCACTCTACAGATTGCTTTCTTCCCAGTTTTTCAAGGAAATGGAGTTATTTTAAAGCTAGAGACCTCTAAAACTCTATTAAGAGAGAGCATGTAGTGGCTTAAAAAGGCCCCTATTTAGAATTAGCTCTGCCCAAAATGTATTTTAGGCTGCTACCTCCAGACTCAGGCAAAAGCTCACAACTGGAACATTATAAAAAGAAAACAGAAAGTACTTGAGAAAAGAGAACACCTAGCCCAGTGCTAGCTCAAAAATCACGTTATGTAAGTGAAGAGGGGGGAAATATGATGGTGGTCCAAGCATACAACTGAAGTCTCTGCCATTAAGCTGTGTTACGCACACACGTGGGAAGAGAAGCCACTTCCATCAAGAGCCTGGCACATCACCTCCCCCTGCCTGAGTCACGCTCTCCAGTGTGTCACCATGCCCAGCGTCCATCACGGAACTACCACACAAAAATGGTTTCACTCCCAGTCCCTTTTTCCAGAAACAGACCATGGAGACAACAGCATTTGGAGATTTTAGCTGAAGATTTTACACAAGAGCCAAAACCTTGTGACTCTAGTGGGACTGAGTTTGAAAGGTTCTTCGTGTAAGGGCACACATGTTATTTAATTTTCTGGACAGTGTATGTAGAAAAACCCCCCTTCAAAGATTCATACACGCAAAATGAAACTCGTTATCATCAAACGATGAATCCAATGGAGCCAGGACTTTGACACACCATTTCAATAAATATCAGGCAAATAAGTAATATTTAACAGAAAGTCAGACTACAGAGTCTACAAAACAGTTTTGCTAGTGAAAGGCCAAATGTGTACAGTCTGCAAGAAGGAGGATGTTGCTAAATTCTCCACATGCCATTGCTGTCCCTAGGCTATAAATATGACGGACCATGTGACTTTGGGGTTGTGAACAGTTAGCAACTTCATCTATACTTTGCTTGTAGCAAAAACTATGCATTTCAGTCATCTCACTATCTCCTGCAGGAGAATATTTCATTAAAAGTGAGACTTGCATAGGATTTTTTTAAAATTCCTTATTTGGGAAAAAGGTAGTTGAGAAATCCCTGGGACATTTCCTTTCAGCACCTACCACTTCCTGTCCCTCTGCCCCTGCTCCCCTCCTCTCTTCCACGCAAAAACTCATTATTCCTTCTCTTCCTGCTGAAAAGGCACTGATTAAAATGACCTACAGCACATCTGGACTACATTAGGATATGATTTGATTAAGGCATTCATCACTTGCTCTTTTGGCACGTGGAGAATTAAGATAATGGTTGAGGAAAACAGTATTAACTAAACTGGCTATTCCAGCTCATATACTCCTCTTCTTTAAAACTCCTTCAGATTGCCCAGTCCCTCAGTTGTGGGTTCTTTTTTACCTAATTACAGAAAATGGAAATAAACAGTGGTTAATTCATTTATTGTTGGCACGATCACTAAAGCCAACTAAGCCGTTGTATTAAGAGTTGCTTTATTTCTCAGACAATTTGCTATATGATAGGAAATGCTTGCTTGGAGCTATTTTAAAGAGTCATAAAAAGGCTTAGCATTAAACAGCAAGCAGCACCTCACATTTCTGTAGAAACAGAAGTCTGACACATTCCAGATCAAATTGCTTTAGAGAGGGGGAAAGACCAGACCTTCTCAAAAGAGTATTGTTTACTAGCACGTCGCACAGGCAATAGCTTGGTTTTCAGTATTTGAACTGACTGCATGAGACTTCAGCTATGGAGTCTGTGTACATAAAGAACAAAGCACAGGCTAGAAGGAAAGAGCAGGTCATCTTGGCTTCCAGATACTTTCCCCTAAAATACCCTTCCTCATTCCTCAGGAGTTAAAGAATGTGCTGCCCTGGTGCATGCACAGAGGTATCAACTAAGTGTCACAGCGTGCATCAAATGCCATAAAATGCAGGAATGCTGTTGCTGCTAAATGCGACTGCTCACAGTACTATGCCTGATTTCCTTCAGTCTTAAACAACTAAAAGATGAAGCTGAACAGACACCTTTAAAGACTCTTTATGAACTGAAATTTGCTTTACAGTGTCAAGAAGGATAACACGCTCAACAAGTGGGAAACACTCCCCTTCAGAGCAACTAAAAACTCAGCCAGAAGACTTTGCAAGTGCTGTCTGAAGAATATAGACACTGAATGTGCTGGGTGCTTCTTCTAGTTACTATGTGCACAGGATATACAAAATTATCTTTACTCCTTAGGATCAATATCCTCCTGTACTACACCTACTAGAAAGCTGTAAATTTCACTCCTGCTCACAATGAACAAACCAGCTACAGAGCAAAAAATCCCACAAATATCCTCTGGAAAAAAGGTGCTCTAAATACTCCTCCCAATACAGAACAATAAGGACTAAAGGTGATAGATAACATGAGGCAGGTCAGACATCTTAGCTAATCCTTTCTCTCTGTTTCTGTAAACTCTGAAGCAAACCCTGAATATGTTGTTTTCCACAAAGGCCTTCGCTTTTTTTGGCTTGTTAAGTCAAATTCCTTCCCCAGCTTGTTACAGTACTGTGATGTCACAGGCTAAGGGAGAGCTGTTTTAAAAAAAAGAAGCCCATACCCTCAGTCCATTCACACAAAGAGTCTCTTTTACAAGGAAAATGCCAGTTCACAACACTGAGAAAGAGCATGGCTTCACTTAACCTGTAAGGGAGGCACCTCCTTAGAGACACTTTCAAAAACACCGTGTTGGCAACAGACCTAAAGCTCTGTTTTCAGCTAGCATAAGAAGGAGTTTACTGTTGCAGGTTTTTTGTGGCTAGGTGTGTTTGGTGGGTTTTTTTGTTTGTTTGTTTGGGGTTTTTTTTGGTTTTTTTTTTTTGGGGGGGGGGAGTTTTTGGGTCTTTTGGCTACATTTTTTTGAGGGGACAGGGTGGAAGGGGGCTGGCAGGGAGAGCCACAACCCAACAACACAGCATGTGGCTGGCTCAGAACTAAGAAACAGCAATTACATGAAGGGCTGCTGTGAAAGACACAAGCTCGAAGAGGTAATTAGAAGTAATTTTTACCTATCAGGAAACAAAAAAAGACTATATTCTTTCCATGGGAGAGGCTGAAATGTTAACTGAAGTGCTTAGGCCACCTTTGGTAAGCTGTTTCAGAAGACTCAGGTCAGGGTAGGGGTGCACAGCTTGCATGGAAAGTACCAGTCACAAGGAAAACAACTGCATACAAGGAGAGCGCAAAAACAACCCAACAACAACCTACCCATGAAAACAAACAAACAAAAACCCCCACCCAAATTCAGTAGGGTGATAGAGAAAAAAAGCAGCATGTTTTCTACAGCACAATACCTGTTCATTACTGCTGCCTGTGGGCTAGTGACATTTGAATACCCCTGGATTAAGTTTCCTGGAGGCTTGATAGTTTAAGCTAAAAACATGAGCTATGCTGACCAGACATCCCCTGCAAAGGCCCTCTGGACTTTGGGTTAAAATGGCTTGAATTTAGTGTCAGAGATGATGCCATAGATGACACAGCTCAAGTAAATTTTACTCACCTGAGGAATTACATAAGATATTGACTTGCTTTATTACTACTTCTAGGGCATCAGCAAAAGGAAGGCACAGCCATTCTTTACCAGCAATGATGAAAATGACAGTGACATTTTTGACAGGAGAACCCTTGAAGGCACTGGTAGCTCACTTCACCAGACGCTCCACAACCTGCCTGAGCCACATTAAATGAGGCAAGTCAACCATCTACATTTTTAAAATGGGTAGGCAAGAAACTCTTTGTCACCAGTTGAATGAATCTGTGAAACGAATATGTAAATAAGGTTCTCACCAGAAAAAAAAAAAGGCACTCAACATTCCTGTCCTAAGCTAAGAGTGGCTTTGGTGAGCCTAAAGTGACAGGAAATACTGTGTGCCTTCATGTAACACTTCCCATAATGCCTGCACAGTAGAGGGGTAGATACTTTAATAAGCAGTTACAAATTTTACAGTATTAGCTATTTTGTTCCCTTGGATCATCCCAGAATTCTACACCACGAAGAGGGAAGTGTCCCACGGAGAAATAAAATACTCTATTTAAAGTGCAAACAGATTTAAAATGCAATTTCTATAGCTGATTATTGATTCAATACGAAGTTTAGGTAACCTTGCCTCACCTGTGGTCACTGAAGGAGCGGAAGGTCACAAGATATTTATCTTCCGTGCTCTCCCTGACACCAGCTGTCTAAAGTCCCACACGCCCAGGAGGTCACTGGAGGACAGAGCTGGCACTGGAGCACTACCCAGGTATGCAGGAGATGGAGCTCAAGACCCTTGTTTGATACAGACTCATGGGAGTTGTCCATTTGACATGCAAATGCCCAGTTTTCACTGAACCCTAAAAGAGTTGCACTGGATAATTTTTTTTTTTTTTAAATGACCTGTTTCTCATACCAACTAGTTTTGGAAAATACACTGGTATGTTGCAAGAATGAATGGGCTAATGGTAATGAAGTGTGTTCAGTATAGCCATGTAGCTTAGCATAAACCCTTTTCTGCTATTTCTGGCCTCAGATAAACCAACAACCTTTTTCCCCTCGGGAATTCAGACTCACCATTGCCATCAACTTAAAGTAAGCTGGGGTTTTTCTTATTTTTTGTTGTTTGTGGGGGTTTTTTTCCCTTAAAGCATCAGTCCCACCCAAAAGAACCTGAAGTTTATTGAAAAAAATAAATAAAAATTGTAGTGTTCTTGGTTGAAACAAAAAGTTCAAACTTGAAACAGCTGAACGATCAAGAAACAAATAAAAACGAAGAAATCTAACTCAAAGTGACCCAAGAATACCTAAAAATGGTTCCTTTTAACTTCCTGAAGTGCGAAGATTCTTGATATATCTGAATTTTTAACCAACTCTTCTTCATGACTATAAGCAGTAAGTCCCTGGATCCCCTACATCATGCCATACTGAAATGAAGTAGGTCTACAAAGATTGAAATGCTTTTCTCTGGTAAAGAGTCTTTATTAGTATCAGAGATCTGCTGAACAATCAGCAGATATTATCTTCTAGAGACATCAAGGGCAAGATTACAAAAGACAGAGTGCTGGCCTCAGAATCTGAGAAAAAAAGGACCCTTACAAAGTAATTTACCTGCTTCAGACTCTAATCTTCCAAATTTGCAGCACAAATGCACATTATATCCAAGCATGCTGGGTTTCATGGCTAAATCCGTGTGTATGACATGCTAGTGTAAGCAGGCAACTCCTATTTTTTTTCTGCAGCTCTGAGGATCCTCAGGTCAGCAGCCAAACTCATCTCTCAGCGTGGCAGGTCGTGCGGAATGTTGGTGCCAAAAGGCCACACGACTGCTCTGCCCACGCCAAGAGGCCACCTGTAGAGGCAGATGAGGTGTGTAAGCAAGAGCTCCACCAGTGAAAGAAAAATATGTAGGTGGCACCACGTTCTCTGCCAGGGCCTTCGCTTTGGGAGACATCATTAATCTGAAACAGCTCTCCTCTGTGAACGAGATACATCATGTACCCTCTTCAGGATAAATGATGAGGCACTGAATGTAGGGCACGAGCCATGCCATGACCCTTTCTGAGAGAGAACATACCAGATTTTAGATTTTAGCAGCTGGTTTCAACTTAGGGTTTTGGTTCGACACAATTTCTTAAAAAACATGGCAGAAACAGTGATTTGCAGTGTTGTATCTTCTGATTAAGCAGTAACAAAATTACAGCACAAGCCCTTTCAGCTGCCTCAGGCCGCAGATGCTTCCCCATCAGCCCAAACACCTTCCCACACTGGAGGTACCTGCACCACTTGAACCACAGGGTCATTGTTACAACCTTGTAAAGGGTTAATTCTGCTCTTTTAAGATGTGGGAAAAGGGAAATAAAAACAGGGAAAAAAAGAAACGGAAAAAAAAGTGTTCCTCTTCATGGAAAGTATACACAAGCTTAACATAAATGAAACAAATCCGCTCGTGCATCCCTTTCCTGTTCAGGGAGTAAATACCCTGCCTGACTCTGAGTCTGTTGGACTAGCACCCGTACATGACTACTAAATTCAAGATGTGCAATAGCAGAAGAAAAAACAAGCATCAAAAACTCTTCCCTCACCCCCTTCTGTATCAGCAGTGTTTTTATGACATACCTCAGTGGAGGAAGTGTTATTGTTCTCCTCTGTATGACAGCAAAGTTGCCTGCACGTGAGGGAAGGTCTGACGGGCCCAGGGTCACCATTTCTGCTCATTACTTTCAAACTATGATCTCCACAGACATCTCTGTCTGGGACTGTAAAATGAACAGTGCCCCAGAAGGCTGGCTGCTTGAAGCAAAACTGGCTCTCAAGCACGCGACTGCTGGAGTTTACTGAACATTTTAAGGCTCCTCTTCTCATTTTTAATACCCCCTCTACAAATCTACCCTTACCAAGCCAGCAGAGGACTAAATATGGGTGGCGAACATCAGAGGGCATCCTGTGCAAGGAACCAGAGTAAAACAACAAAGATACAGGACATACGGTAAGGCTTTTAGTACCAGCCTGTCACTGGCTGGTTCAGCGCTCTTTCACTTTTAAGTGAATTGCTCCATTCCCCAGCTTTCCCTCCAGGTAAAACAGTTCTGACCTCTCTGCACGGCCCCATCAGGATGAAGAGAGGCAGGGAGCACATCTCAAGAGAGGGGATGTAGTTTTCTGAGAAGGTGCCCATCCACATGTGATGCCAGTCCAATCATGCTTGCTCACAAGCTAATTTTCAATTTTTGGCAGAGACAGCTCCTAGCAGCCAGGGAAGGCAGTTTGACAGAATTCCTTTTTGCAACAAATACTTTTTAAAAATAAATAGTTTTCTTGGATATTTCCTCATGTTTAAGGGGCTCTTTGAAAACAAGCAACTGCAAAGAATTTAATCTAGTGAGCAATCTTAATTGTTCTTCCTCCTCCTTCTGAGGAAATCACATGCTTTAAACCCAAAGGCCACTTTTATTTATTTTATGAGTACAAATTGGCTCTGTCAGTTTAATTTCCCTTGGCGCTGGAACCAGACCTGCTTCTCTTACGAAGAAGAACAGTATGAGACAACCAGTATGAGACAGAAATAAAACCAGTTTCTGAGATCGGCAGTATGGACAGCATGCTCACACCTCAAACCTCTCCTTTCCAGAGAGGATCCCCCACCTGAAACCTGTGTTTCAGACAAAATCTTGACTGCCGCTGTAGCAGCAGGAGAATAACTGCTCAGCATGAATTACCCAAGGATAGCCACCAAAATAAATTCCAATAGGAAATTGTCACATTAAACCTTGATGGGGGAGCAGAGGGCTCTTACATTTCACTAGTGCTTTGCATTTTCTGGATGATTTGCAGTGAGGAGGTGCAATGCAGCTGCTTTTTCCTGCCACTTTCACATGGGAAGGATCTGACACTGCTTACTGTCAGGGCTGTGTGTTCTTATGACAGAAAGAGACTACAGATTCTTTGGAAAAAAAAAATGCCTCCAGTCTGTACTTGTACTTACATGAACGTCCTCTCACCCTGGCGGCTGGGCTAGGTAACGTAAGTAGGAAACCTTTAACCCTGGTGAAAACGAAGAGTTTGTGTTCAACGCAACTGGAAGAATACCTGGAGGCCCTGTCTTGATGCCATTTGGATTGAAAATCATTTCCAATGCTAAAACTGGTCTTCATTTGTATTTCCATGCTGAACAGGTAAAACTTCTTCACTTGTTCACACCTGACTGCTCTGAAAACTGGGGCTTTGGGAGCATTCTCCATTCAGAAACAAAGTGGCATGTGGCATGTTTACTACTCCCAGCACAGCAAACATAGAATACCTTGTCAAAACCACCAGGGATGGAGCCATAAATGCCAATCAGCTGAGAACGCTACGTGTCATGAAAAGATGAGGGCTGGAAAAAAAACTGAGAAAGGTCATACAGCATCCCACTTACTTCTTTTCCTCAGATACTGACAGTTAGTATTTAAGGAGCTGTTCATCTCCTTACCTGCTCTCACATGCAAACAAGGAATCTGAAATGAAAAACTACTTAGGTTTGTTGCAAGTCATTTAGGGGGGAAGGACTTCCTCTTGTCTTTTCTCCACTTTTTCAGTACCTCTCAGAAGTGCTGTCTTACCCACACGCTTTTGTTGTGGGTACTGAGGGGGGTGAAAACTCCACAACCTGTGACATCACATGTGACCACTGTCACCACCCAGTGTGATTCCTGTGGCCATGTACTACCGTCACTTCGCAGTAAACTCTTCACCTCCACTCTTCTGAGGTTTAAAAGTCTAAAGCTTACTTAAGCATCTCTCACTGGAGGGGTATGCAAGCAGATGAGCGCCTCCTTAGTCTTCAAGGTGAGATAACCCAAGCTGGCCTGACCTGCACTCACAGTAGGAGTAGGAAGCCACTCTGCCCGGCTGCAAGCCATCTTTAGTTGCTCCGTGCTCCATGTGTGAGGTGTGCATGGACACCAAAGGGTTAACTGAGCAGTCCTCTATCAGCTGCCCAATGGGAATGGTCCTGTGCAGGCTCTTGCCTCTCCCTAAACACAAGGTAATTTGAAGAAGCTTCCTCTGGAACGATTTCAAATGTTAGCACTTGAGATGACCTGTCATCCTACATGCTGAGGCTGTTTCTCAGGCAAACACAAAAGACAAGGAAAAATACCCAAAATCAAACCAGTCCACAACCACCCCAGTTAAAACAAGCAATTTATTGTGGTAGCAAGGAACCTGTGCACAGTGTTTGTTTTGATTTGTTTAGATAAGGTGGCTGGAAACAAAGATCCTTAGCAATTTTGAAAAAGCTGACAGAAAAATGTTTTTAAACAGAACAAAATGTTTACGTAACTCCCAGACTCCCAGTCTTGCAAGCTGGAGTTATGCTTGTTGATTTCTGTTAATTCAGCCAAAATCTTAAGTTTTTTAACTCTGGTGCCATCTTGCAAAGTTACATGTCCTGCACTTGCAAAACAGAGAGGAATGTTCAGAGTTATGGGAAGCATAATTTCTTTGTGGAGTCAAACTTCTTCCCATATGCTGTTCTTCTAGATGCAGAGTTGCTGCAGCTTTGAACAGACACAGTACTTTAACTAAACACATACACAGAAGATTGGAAAGGAGAGATCTCGACACTCTAGAACAGAAAATAACACTTGTTTGCAATAACAGCACCCACTGCTATCTGCCATCTACCTAAAGGAGACCAGTAAGAAGCCCAGGACAGCTTATCAACGTAAATTGATTATGACCAGTCTACTACAAACCAAGATTAACACTACAAAATGTCAAACAGCCCCAAGCTTAGAAAATATGTGTGTGTTTCAAGTTGCATTAAATGCTTCTTTTTGCTGTCATTACTCAGCTGCTATTTCTTCTACACTTAATACTGGCAAATTGGTCAAAACACACCCAACTTTATTCTATAACAATTCATTTGTTTCATTAATAGGGTAGCTGTTTTTTTCGTAATAGTGTAGCTCTCTTTATGGAACAACAACAGTAGCAGCAATGAAATTACTTTATCCCAGGGAAAAGACCCTCCAAACTCTTTTCCCCTGATTTCCTCCCTCTCATCCCAAACCCTGAACCCCCTGCCCTTCACCATCACCTAGCACCAGCAGAGTGTTCAGAGGGAATCCTGCATAGCACCACAACAATGCTGACTGGCCAACTGATGTTAAGTTTCTCCTGTGACAGGCAGCAACTTCTAAGGCTAAACTTCACAAGAGCTCAGGATTCAAATAATTGCATTTTCCTTGAAGAACTGCTGAACTGCTTAGAAGGTGCAGGTCTAAAAACACAGCTTGAGTTCATTTCGTAAAAACCTTCAAGAAATTCATATTCTTGCTTTCCTATGATTCCAGAAAGATGTGGGAAATGCAAACACAAGGAAGATGTCTACTGGTCACATCTTAAGTCTTAGACATAAATCTATCGTCAGCGGAGGATGATGCCATCCAGCAAGACTCCACACAAAGAAAGATAAGAACTGTGATGCTTAATCAAATGAGCAACGACATTTCAGGAAATGTTAAGGCATCTTTAACTACAAAAGAAACACAAACATGCATTCCCTGATCACAGTGATTTTCTACCATTTAGAGGCAATTACTTAAATTTTTCCAGTAGTGTCTTACCGATAAGCTTGTGTCAAGCTGGCTTATCTTCCAAGTCACTATAAATTTCCTCTAATGCTCCCTGCTATAAAACTAAGCTTCACTGAATTGATGGCAATGTGCAAAGAAGTGTAGATACAATTGCAGCATAATATCCTACATAATTTCAGCATTAAAACTGATCTCATTCTTCAAGTAATTAATCAGTGCAAATAATTAATTTCTCTCTAAGCAAGTGAAATGCAATACAATAACATGAATTCCCCTGAAATTCATGATCCTCCTGAAATTTCACTGCTTTGTGACACACAAGATTCAAATATAAAATTAAACAGGAGAGTACAGGAATGAGCTTGCTGATAATAAATGCACTGAAACAAGCACCATGTTCCACTATAAGCATACTCCTCCTGATGCAATAATATTTTCTTATTTAAAAAAAATGCTGGGTCGGAAACATCTGAACTGTCTTGCACACTTTGGAGGGGGAGGTGAAGAAGAATGCTGAAGGAGATTTATCATAGTGAGACAGAAAACCCTCACAAATACAAGACATTCCCAAGCAGCACAACTTGTCCTAGGACAAGGCAGATGCTCAAGTTCACATAAATGAAAGAAAAGGTAAGGCACTCTGAAAGTCAACACATGTGCATGAAGGTTTGCACATACTTAATCTTGAAGCCTGAGACTGAGAAACTCATGTGCACTTTAAAGGAAATATCAATTTGAATAAAAGATGTGTAATACCAAAGCCTCGTTAAAGGGATGGCTACAGATAACGTTTACTTGCGTGATAATTGATTAATTCATACCGTATGTGGAAGAGCCTATTTTTATTGATAAGAACATTACATGATTTCTTAATGACATTATTTTAATTTTTTTAAAATTATTCTCCTGCAAATTTATTTCTCCTCATTTAAGAACTGATAGTGAAGAGCTTTCTGTAAATCTGTATTCTTGTGTGAAATAGAGAGCTTTTAGGACTGTTGCTGATACCCTACTGGGCAGTGTTGCCATATTTGTCAGTTTCTTGTCATTAGAGATTCAGCATATGAATTTGGCCCTGTACACAGACAGTGCAAACTGTTAAGTATTGACAGACCTCAAATCTTACTATACAAATACTGTGCTATTGGTTGAAAGTTTACTAATCTCAGAATTATCTGGGGCTACTGTTTATCTCCTTTTTCTTTTGTTCTTCTTTTTTTTACAGGGTCGGTTTTCCTTCACACTAAGACTTGCCTACATCTTTTGCCCAGACAAAAAGACATTGCAGCAGTTGTAAATACACTGTGAACACAAGTTGTGAACACACAATGTTAATTTTGAAGCTCTCCATATATTGCTAATTACCTCTCCAAATATTGCTATACTGCTAATCTTAAGCCCATTACCTCTGCTTGCAAGACATAGCAAATGCACTTCCAGCCTACACTGCTCGAAGCCACAGATGAGAAGAGACACAGTGGTTCCCTGGCTGTGGAGCCTTCCCTCCAAGTCCTCTGCCCCACTGGTGTGGGGCATGAGCACTGGGTGCACTGCTGCAACCTACATCTTCAAGTTAATTTATTAATGAAGAGGTTCACCAGTTGCCAACTATGCACCAGACCCTGAGACAACAATCAGTGACACTCCCATCATTGCTGTCACTTAAGAGGAAACTCTTCTGTTGTCACTCTTGGCCAGCCTTGAGTATCACAGAGCCTTGAGTATCACAGATGCTCCATGTGATGACATCTGCCAGAGGCCTTCTTTGCTTCCATCACTGCTGAGAGACAAACAGGAGCTGCTCCTTCTTGGAGACTGGAGAACTTGCAATTATGATTACCCATGTTAACTTCTGTGTCCGAAATTTCTCTTTTCTGAGTTTTTTTCCAGAATGTTTTCTCTTCCTTCTATTGATCATTGGTTTTCTTCAACCTTTCTGTTCAGTGCCAGCTGTTCCTCTTCTTCCTCTGTCTTCTTCTATCCACTGCCTACTTGCATCTTGGTAAAAAAGGTCATGCTAAGTGCATCAAGCCACATTCCGTCCATGTAGCATCTTGTAATAGCAACATCCTGTGGTTTGAACCCATTCACCCTGCCTCTGCCCAACCTGGCTTCCACTGAGGTTCTGCGTATGGATCCCACTTGGAATATAATGCTGAAACACAGCTCATCAACTGCCCAGCAGTCCTCCTACCTGGCCTTTTCCAAGTGTTCAGCTACAATCTGGGTTTACAGATCAGTCACTCACTCTAGTCAAACATCAGCACTGAGGCATTTGTTTTTAATTCCCTCCTCCTATTACAATAATAGCAACAATAAAATCAACCCATAATGATTTCCTGGGCTCAAATCAACTGCTCAGCAAATGAGGGCTCTAACAATGACAAGAATGCAGGGTTTTGGACAGTAATTGCAAATGTTGTTCTAGCCTGTGTCCCCTTATCTACAGCTGTTTGTAGGAGTAGTGAGAAGCTCTCTGCTGCAGCATACATTCAGGAATTGCAGGAATCACACCTGCATGGAGAACAAGCTCGTCCCTTCCTCTTTCTGGCATCTATCTATCTATCTATCTATCTATCTATCTATCCATCCACCTATATCCGTAGCTGTATCTGTCTATATGTCTAGAGGGAAACAAACAGGGAGCAGTTCCTACAGTGGTAACTCTTTGGGGCCAGAGGATGACTTTATGCTGAGCTTCATCTCTCGCATCTATGCACTTAACAATATATTCTACCTCATGGCAAATTCTAAGCAAAGGAAAGGCTTTCCAGCTCAGATTGTCTTCCCAGCCTACACTCCTGTATGAAAAATTGCACAGAGGCAGCTGGAGAAACATGGGACGGCACTGCAATTGCACGTATTAAAGGATGCAGTCTGGAAAGTGTAGACACAAGAAGAAATACATAAAGCCTTTCTGTCATTCTTTTGCTGTTACAGGGATGATGGGCAGAACAACACCTTGCATATTTCTAGTCCCACCATACAAGCACCTCTAACCACACTGTGGGCACCTAGGTGTTTCACAACATTCCAGGAAATTACCTTAATTTCACAGAGTATTCGCAATTAGCATTTAAAAAAATATTTTCTGTAGCAGACCATGGAGGTTTTGTAAAATTAAGGCAGTCCTCAAACTGGGACAACCTAAAACTGGTGAAATGCTTGAAAAAATAACAAGCATTAAGCAGCATGTCAAATATTGGACTCATGACAAGGGAACAAACTTGTGAATTAGATGCCTGGGCATTAATGACTTAGTATGACACTACACCCAAGATGCTGCAAAGGCTCTGAGATTTTACTTGGGAGCTGCTGGTGAATGGTCCTGTCACAACACCTCCTCTTCCTCCAGTGTAGTTGTCCTTTCCTGCAATATATAGCATAAACTGGCCCAAAATTTCACACAAAAGTGTAGCACAAAAGTGTAGTTCAGGGGGAAAGGCAGAGCAGCTTTAAACTCTGGAAGGAAGAGCTGGATTACCATCCTGTGAATTTCTTGTGGAGTATTACCAACTGAAAGGGAGCCACCAACAGGGGAAACCATGCAACTCACACCGCCTGCTCTAAGACTGTTATTCTAGCATGAAATTCTGACACATTTGTCCGTTTTGAAACCTCTTCCCCCACAGACAGCCGTTCTGCACACAACCATAGGGAGGGCAAGGATTGTTGTCAGTAAGACACAGTGTGGGGGTTGTGAGAAATTTCTTATGACAGCTGTCCTTTGTCCACCGAGATAAATACTCATGCTCCACCCAGTCCTATTTTGGGTTTTGTATTGATCTTTCATCCTCCCACAGATGAACAGATACCCTTAGAAAAGGGCAACAGTGTAACCATGGAGCACTCCAAGGACACAGTCTGCCTTTCCAGGGTCACATCATTAGACCACATCTCGGCTTCGCTTTCATTCCTAACTGCTGCTTCTCTGAACGACTGGGTAGTAAACAGGGGTTTTGCTTGCTGGAAAGAGTTCACATCAATATTTGTTTTGCATTATTAATACATACTGTAAAAGGGCTGGAACTGTAACTACTTATAGGCTGAACGCCTAAGGTTTGGAGTACAAGCTGTTTGTTTGGTGTTTGCCTAGCTCTGGTCTGAACAGGTCATACAGCAGATTTGGGGCAAACTTTGGCTGTTTACTTTCTTGGGAGTAGCCACAGGGCCTGGGGAAGCGACTGGGGGAGAGGCAGCTCTCGGCTGAAGCAGCCGCGCGTGCCTGCGGCATCCCATTAAAAACTCCTTCTCCTTGCCCAAAATTGCTTCCCCTTGCTGTAGGCTCCTAAAAAAATGCTTAAGCACCTGTCTAACTTTATTGCCCCCAGTCGGCTTCTCTGGTTTTAATGCAGGAGCTTAGAAACTCAGGATGCTGGGAAAAACCTCAAGCTGATTTTCACACAACAAAAACATCACAGCAATCCCTGCCTGCCCCCTACCTGCTCCCCACCCTGACTGACATGTTCATTTGGTGGTTTCCCTTTCCAGCTGACAGGTTAACAAGAACCTGGTGTTCAAAAAGAACTTTTATGAGGAAGATGAAAATGTATTTTATTTCTCTTTTTATGCACTTTGTAACTCACAAAGTGACAGACAGCAGAGTCTTGTGAGGTGAATATCATTCATCAAAACTGACACATTCAAAATGAGGCAGGGACCTAAATTAGTTATTGTAACTAGAAAAAGAAATACAACAGCTAATCTCAAAACTGAATTCTTATTCCTTATGAGGACCTAAAACTGGCAGTACTCATCATGTGAGAACTCTGACCTATAAATAATCTTAGCTTAGAACAAATGAACATTTTTGCATAATGCATTACAGTTCTCTGGCAGAACAAAAAACAACACCAGACCAAAACCATGTCTTGTTTTTAAGGAAAAAAACCCAAGCCAGTAAAGCCAACCTCCAAAAAAGGAAATGTCTAATCTACAAGTGCAAGTATCCAAGCATGTCTCCAACCCTTCTCATTCCGTTTAATAAGAGAGGAAACCAGGCCATCAGAAGTTTACAGACTAATGCAATTACAGGGTAGCTCAATAAGCACTGATTTGTCTGTTCTCTCTGACATGCAAGATAAAGCTATGCTAACACGTCTGGCTTTCCTTTCACAAAGCTGAATACTCACAAATCAATCACAATGTATGTTTTTCAGGAGGGAAACAGCAATCAGTTGTTGGCAAATATATGAATGACCATTTCTTACAGCTATTTTTAAGATCCATTAACTAACTAAATAATTGGATTTACCTATAAATAACAAATGTATTTTCATCAGATAGCATTTAACATTTCTTACATCACAGGTGAAAAAAAAAATCCTCTTAGCAGTATTAAAAGGCAAATAAAATTAAACTCATAATCACAGCACCACTTCAGAATCACCACGAACTTTGAACAATTCTGTGAATACAAGGATACAAGTGTACCATTAAAAAGTCACTCGCTGAAAAAAAAGCCACTTGAAGAAAAAACCAAGTTGTTTTGCTGCTTGCAAGTGGGATGAACGTGGGAATCAGCCTCTCTTCTGGAATGGTGAGCGGCAGTTTGCACATGGACAACAGCAGAGATCTGGACCAGCTCCAGATGTATCGAAAGCAGAGCTCATTGTTTTTAGGAACCACAAACACTACAGACTAGGCCCTTAAAAGAAAAATGCTGGAATCCTGATGCTTAAAGTGAAACTCTCAAAACTGGTTCCTGACACCTGTTTCTAGGATAGACAGATCTAGATGTTACTGATGTATATACATTCAGATCTGAATGCTAAATTTCAAGTATTCAACAAATGGCAAATTTGAGGTTGTCATTGTCCCACCAAAAGGAAAAACAGAATATATACTAGAAGGCCAATCCAATCACTAACTTACAGTGCTTAAGAATCTCAGATTCTGAAAAGAAAAGAGTACAGTACTACTTAATTTTCACCACAACCTGTATAGGAAAATTGCCAAGACTACCTTCAGGAGTTTGCTGATCATTGAATCTAAAACACCCATACCACAGTCCAAGGGCTGACATTTCTCCTAACCAAGGACCATCATTATTCACATTGTTCACTACAAGGGAAAACACCCAGCTTGCAAAAAGATAATTCAACTTGACCTAGGCAGGACCCGAGTGGGACCTCTGTGTTGTTCTATGAGGGCATGGAAAAAGTCTTGTTTTTCTACCCAGAAATGCCCTTCATACCATCCTGGTATTTTGCTCAGTGAAAACCATCACGCTTTGCTACACCTTCCAACTTTGTATAGACATGCATGAAGCAGTATTTCATATTATGTCAGCTGATAATTTCAGGAAACACATGTGGACAGAGCATTGCTGAGTAAGTCAGCTAAGCAGAAATTACCCAAAGGAAATACAAGCCTTCAATTAAGAAATTGTGAACATCTCAGCAACAAAGTAACAACACAGCTAATGTGCTTATCAGTGCATTAGCACCGACATCTCTTCTTGCCAATTAGTGTCTCAAAAAGGATAAAGAAAAGATCATAGCTTTGTGAGGTGATTCCACAGACAGCTATTACAGAAGCACTGCCCAAACCTGCAGCATAATTAAGGGCATGTCTTCAAAGCAAAGCTCATCCAGACTCACACCTCTGTGTTGTATCCCCCATCACAGCTCTGGTTTGCACACAGACGCCTCATTCCTGGGCTTGGGAGAAGTACCATTCTGGGCTGGAGGCCACATGGATCCTGGGTTCTCGGAGACCCATGGATCTCGGAACTGCTGCGAGTGGCTGCCAGTGGTCCTCATCCAACCCTAAGTATGAGTGTGAGTGTGTCTGATGCCAACACACATGCCAATTTCGTAGTGGAAATGGTAATATAAGTACAGCCCTAAACTATGCTGAAACTGTGAAAAGAACTCTTAATTAAGGCACTTCAGCTTGACCATTTCATCGGGAAATCTGATTAAAGCTCAGAAGCTCTCAGCACAGCTCAGATGGGGACCTCAATGTTCTTGATAAAATCTTAGTTTTAAAACAGCAATAATAGCCTGGTCACAGCCTCCAACGAGAACTTAGCAAAGAGGTGGACACATGAAGGCAGGCTGCAATATCAGGTGACAACAAGATGCAAGCAGTATGAATGACAAGTAGAGGTCACGCACATGCCATCAACATCACTCTTCTCAGCCACAGGTGTGTGCTGGCATCACAAGGCTAAGACTTGAAGGGAGAGAGAGAGAGGAGGTTTTCTAGGTAGTTAGACAGACTGTAATTAAAGCCATAAGCCATAACTTCCTCCAACCTCACAGGTTATGCAAGGTAAAAAACAAACAAAAAAACTTCCCAATCACTCTGCGATTTTCAGACAAAGCCAATCCCTCAGAGGACGAAGGAGTACAAGATATTTCTGATTGCACTGGGAAGCGTTCAGGGAAACCATGACTAAAATAATGCCTATTTTCTAACAGGAAGATCTTAGCAGTGGTTATAATTAATGGAGGGAACAATTTATTAAGGGCTGTGATTAATGCTCCCTTATAGGACATGTGGAATCAAAACTGGATGTTTTTCTAAAAGATAAGCTGTAATCCAAACAAAAATCAATTTGGGGAAATCCACTAGTCTGTGTTACAATGCCAGTCATAATGGGATCACAGCTGATGCTTTTAACTTTATAACCCATGAATATAGTGAGTCATGAATATCAACAGTACTGTTCCTTCCTCCAGTGAAGTGTCTGGTGATACGATGCCTAGATGTGGCTGGGTTATGATTAATGATATATTTTACTGTGACTTTGCACAAGAACTTTTTTCCCTGATGACTGCCATGGCTTGGACAAGTTCTTTTTCCAGGAATTATGATTCAAAAACTGACTTCAGCAAAAGCTCAGTGTTTTTGTATTTATATCCATGTATGTTTTCCCAGCACAAAACGAGCAAATATATTCTAATGGAAAGTGGAGACAAGTTGTAATTATTTAGAATTTATACCAAAATGGCCCAGAATAAACTTATGAACACATAATCCAAATTTCTGATTTACTGCCAGAAAACAGCAATGAAGGTACACAGCAGCTCAAACACAACAATTGTAACTGTCTTGAGAAAGTCTTTCTCACTGAACGAGGACAGTGACCATGGAGGACAGCTCAAAACAGATTAAGACACTTCTGCTGGACAGCTTCTGTTTACAGGTCAGGGAATTTGGTGACATCATCGCTCCTTCTTTCCCCAATTTCTCTCATTCCTTTCTTCGGCCATCTCCAATCTCTCAGTCATAAGAAAAACAAAGGGCAGTGAGAGCAGACCTGTGTTCCATTGGGTCAGCATTAAAAGACTGAAAACTAAGAAGGGAAAAAGAAATTGATGAGAACTGGGAACACTTTTGAAAGGCAGAAGGGCATCACGTAGGAACAGAAACAACGACCTAGAAGTTGTTTAAGTGTAGTGTATAGCAGTGTGACTGGCAACAGCAGAGGTTAAATGACCCAGGTTACTATAATAATCTGCACAAACTGGTATTGCTGGAACTTGATGTAACTAAAGCTCCCTAATCATGCAGCAATAAAAATAATCCCATTTGTTCAGATGTCATTATTAAAGTCCCAGGAAGCCAAGAATTGCCAGCACAAAAATGTGGCTATATAGCCCTTTTTATTTTCCTCATGTTTTTAAGTTCTTAGCAGTGAGTCTGACTTTTTTCCAAGCTTTTCTCTGCTACCAGAAAAAGCTAGAATCTTTTCTTTACTTTTAAAAATTATTTTAGATAGTTAGATAGTTACTCTTTAAAAATTCTTCTATGCTCTTTCAGTCACATGAACTCTGATTTTCAGCAAAATGCTCACTTTCCAACACTCAAAAAAAAAAAAAAAAAAAAAAGGCAGTACAGAGAGGACAAAATCACTTCTGTGCAAGCAAGTACCATCCAGCCATGGTGGGCATTCACGGCTCACTCTCCTGTTTACCTTATAGGACACTGAGATTCTTTGCTAGGACCTTTTATGCTGAGACGAGGATGGGCAGTACGTGATCCAAGTCTATGCAACTAGAGTCGTCATCTGCTACTGCATTATGTTAAGTGCAAGTCAGCTCCTTGCAGCATCCTTTTGTATTTACTTGCTATCAAGACAGATTACCAGTCTGAAAACACCACTTCAGATGTAAGACAAGAGGATTGTTTTCCACTGTGCAGTGCTGTTTATTTGCCTGGGAACACAGGATGTTACAAGAGCTAGGGAATTATGTTAGATACCACGCTCAAGCTTCTCCTGCCTGAAAAATGTCAGGAAATCGTATCAGCTCTTTAGTCTGAAGACAAGCAGCCATCGTTGATTCATCTGAATCACTGGAGACATACTGAGAACACTTTTGTTGAAGTATGAAAATGTATTGGCTTTCAGCGCCATTGTCAGTAATATGTGGTAGTTGGAATCTGGGAACCACCAGCTAGAAACATATTATTTGCAGGTAATCATAACGAGTATTTCTTCCAAATCCTGCCTCTACCACATCACGTGATAAAATATGAAAATCTAGAGATGCTAGAACTAACAGATGTATGTGTAAAAGAAAAGCACCACCCAGCCCAGCCAAACGCACCTCAACAATATTAAAGGATCACATCTACCTTTACTGTTAAGACCTTTCCATTTTTTTTTCTGATTTAATTCAAAACAATTTAGTGCAAACATACAGACTCAACAGTTCAGTAAAAATCAGAATGCCAAGCCTGACGGAGCAACTGCAGAACTCTGAAGATTTACAGCCTTTATTTGTTTCTCGTAAGGCTTATGATGTCCTTTAGTCACACACCTGGAAAGACTGTGACTCTGCTTTAGGGAATTTATGTTCCCGCAGTTCCTCCTGACTTCCTAAGGGCTTTGCACAAATTACAGCTTTTTAAATGAGCAGCATTCATTAAAACAAATTACCAGTACTGCAGCACTGCCTGGATGTGCCCCTAATGAGTCTTAGAGTAGTTTTGCTATGTACCAGGAGACTAGAGGCAGCCCTGCCTTTTCACTAATCATACCTGTACTAATCATAACTCCAAAGCCCCCAGCAATAATGTTTCAGCAAAACTTCTCCACTTTTGGCATCACTGTAAACAGCACCTTCAAACTACTGACACATTATCTTCGTACACTCAACCCTGCACTAGCCCAAACCAAGAAGAGTTTTGCTGTGGACTTCAGCAGAAGCATGCTGTAAGCTTGAATGCTGATCACATGCAAAGGTGAGCTGGACAGTCTTCCAAGTATGAAATGTTAAATGGGGACTTTGGCTGGGCCTAAGAAAGAAGAAATACTGCAGCATTCCTCCAGCAAGATCGACAGTATACTTTAATCAGCTGTCTAATTAATATGATTTAATAAATATTAATGTACAACAGTGCCTGCATAGGCAAAAGGTAATGTGAAACTTATCACTGGCTTGACTAGATTAACTCATTGCAATAGAGAAATGCAAATAAGTAACAAATCCAAACATTTATATTAAACTGCACTGTTTATTTTAAACATGTAGAAGGCAGATTTGTACATGCGGGGCTATGGACACCTTCCACATTGTTGCCACACTTGAAGTTTTAAGCCAGTCCAGCATTACCCAGAGAAAGTCCTGTGGAATTTAGACTTTCTGAGCACAGCTCTACATTAAACACTTCCCAGCTTGATCCTGGCTAGTAGTCCATGCACATCTGCAATGAATGGCTGGTATGCAGACAGCAGGCTATGACTTCATAGCCTGGCACAGTCATAGCAGGCATTACTCCATCCATATAGGGATGCAGTACTACTTTTTTGGGAGAAGCCATCTCTGGCTGATTTTGAGTAAGCAGTTACGGAAAGAAAGCTGAGAGTATCACTGAGAGTATCACTTACTTCCATGAAGTGGCCATCCTCCTGTGGAATTTCAATTAGAACAGAAATACACATATTCCTGTCTGAGCTGGTATCACAACCACAGTATTGTACTGCAAGGGCAGTAAATGCATTTAATCTTTTAACCTTTTTTTGACAGCAAGTGGGCACTTGTTTTCATTTGATGTGAGTGTTCCCCAGGCACCGTGTTTAATTTTTGGCTTAGGCAATACCCTGAGCTGAAGCCCAGAGAGTGAACTGCAGCCAATGCTGGCAGCTAGCATTCCGCTTTCTGACACCTTAATGCATTCGGATACAAACATCCAAAATTTATTATCATTGCTCTAGTACTTGAACAGCTCTGTACAGCATAGAATTCAATGAAGAATGCCATGCCTTCAGGGACCCACTGGACACATGGCCAAATTTTCTTTTCATCTATAGCTTCTGGTAATATGCTGGGTGGCTCAGATATGCTGTAACTTACCACTGTGAAGCTGTCTATGTTAAAATAGAAACAGGACAAAAAAAGCACTACATGGACTTCCTGAGTATTTTTTTTTAAGTAACACTTGATTAAGACACCAGGGGGGAAAGGGAGAAACTTCTGCAGAAATTGTGGTTAGATAACTGCTAATTGTGCAAACCATACATTGCACATTCATATTTATCCAGAAGTAAGCTTTTATGATATGGTAAGGAATAGTTGAGAAACTAAAGTCTCTGCTGAAAGAGAGCCCAGAGCCAGCTGAGAACCCGCTGAAGCGGGAAAATTTGCAAATACCAGCCCTTTGGAAGTCCTGGGCCACCCTTTTTACAGCACAAAATCCCACCTCCATCCCAAAGAAGATTACATAATGACTGACAAGTGATCTATACAATCTGTATAGTTGAGTCCTTTAAGATAAAAGGATTAGAAAGGGAATAGTCAAAATGGACTTAGCAACAACAAATTCAAACTGTCCTCATATAGAAAACATACGTTTACATAGGTCTTGCTCATTCTGTTTTTAAATATGCACTTTCTAGAGAGACTGATAGAAAAAAATCAATCTTTAAAAATCATAAAAGCTAGTGAGATACAAGTCTTGCTAGTTGTAAGAACAAAATGGTGCAAATAACATTTCAATTTTGATTTGCCTCTTTCAAGGAGGGAGACAGAAAAAGACGTATCAGGAGACATTATTTAGAAACCATAATTTCCAGTATTTTGTTGCAACTTCTGAAACTATACACCTATTTTCAAAGTTTAAAGGTCTTCTGTCATTTGGCACTTTTGGAAAGAAAACCCATACCAAGTATTTCAAGAGTTGTGATAAAATCAGGAGAGCTGAGGAAATGCAATAGGTATTTTTGAATTGCAAACTAACTCTTTCATATTAAATGCCATCAGAGACTAGTAGACTGGTTTCATGGAAAAGAATACTGCCATGTACTGTGAGAATAAGTGTACAAATAATGACACCCAAATTAATTTAAGGTTACACTTTTCAACAATGACCAATCCTGACCATAGCTGTTCTACCGCTACAGTTAATTGTACTTTCGCGAATCCTCAAGACTAAAGGTTTTGAAGAAAATCCAATTTAGAAGACAACTAACAATTATCAAGCAACTAGAGTGACTTAGAATCAGAAGTTCTGGATTTCATTCTCCTATTTGCTGCTGACTTGATGCATGACCTTGAATAAAGTACTTAACTTACCCAGACTGCAATCCTACCTTAACATGTGTCTCCTAAGACTACTATGAGGTTTAATTCATTAATCCATCCCTATAAACCTTTCAAAAGCTTAAGGATGGAAGGGCCTATGGAAATTAAAATTATTAACAATATTTTCCTACATAGAGGTACACAGTGATGTATGTTTGATGTATGAATACAAAAGCAGAGACATATAAACATACACAACATGTTTTCACAGAACTTCTGACTTGTTCCCTCCAGTTACAGCAATTTGGAAATACACAACAAAGGAATGAACAAGACACATCCCTACAGAACCTTCATCTTCTGTGTAAGTAGCTCTAACACTGCCTCCCCTTTACAGCACATTCATACAATTACAAATCATGGTTGTTTAACAATATTATGAAAATAGATCATTCTTACCCTCAAACCCTGCTCCATGGACAAGCAGAGGACCTGCCAGGGTGCTGTGTACCTGAACATGTTTGGCCCCTTTTGAAGACAGACAAATAGCAAAAGGCACACAGGTCTCTCAGGTCTCTGGGCTGCTTTGCATCTGAGGGATGCTTAAATGAAGAGAAATCTTTTAGATGTACTCTTCAAGGGGCCACTCGAGCAGACTCTAAGGTAGTGTTACAGCCATTCCACTTGCACCCCGAGGAACTGAATAACTAATTCAATAAGAGGCTTTTTTCCTCGGGAAGAGCTTAGCTCAAACTCAATTAGCATAAATAGGATGACAACCTTTGAACCTCCCACTCCTCTCCTCTCAGAGGAGAGGATGGTGGACAGCATGTCATGGCAGGGTCGCTCCTTCTCCTGCAAATCTTGAGTTTGTTCGTGTTTCCATTGCAGGCATTTGACTCTACTTCACAAGTCCAGAAGCAGCTATCAGAGACAATCTGTAGCTTTGCCTTCTTTATTTTTCTATTACCTTTTAGCCTGACTGAAAGGAAATCCCTCTTCCTCCTGTCAGGAGGGATTCCCTCCTGTCCGTGTCTCCGGTATCCTGACCTCTACTTGGCAATCGGCATAATAATAAATAATATATTCACACAATAGCTGCTATGATCACTCTCATGTTACAGTCACTACATTAAATAAAATTACCACCCTAAATAAGACCGAAAGATTTTCTCCAAAATACCCCCAAGTGAGGTCTTTGCAACTCTGGAAATAAGATACACTGCAGCCTTGCTCATGGTTTAACTTTCCTTAATGGTTAGCATTTTCTCAGTTAGAGAACAAGGCCTATTCTAAGAGGCATTAAACTGGTAGAAGAGCAAAGTTCAGTTATTTTCTACTTTTATGTTATTTCAGTGATGAACCGAAAAGGCACTTGTGAACCCTACTCCTGCCCAGAAAACAGTGGGATGCTGTACACATACCACTGCCACGTTTGCTTTTCTTTTATGGCAGTTGTTTGTATGCACAAACCATCAGAGATGCAAGTCCATACAAACAGATCAAGCAACTAGATTATCCTGGTTTCTTTCTTTAGCTTTGATAGAGGGAGAAGAAGTAATTTTAGATTTCTATAGACTCAAATCCGACTCAGTGAACCTCAGTATTTTATCTCCAGTACTTGTACTGCAGCAATGCCACTCAAATAAATTACACACGTGCAGGAAGAACTGTACAAGAGTAGTCTCTACAGCTTCTCCTACCAGAGAACTGAGGCTGTGCTCAGCACTGCTCCCCCTTCAGCTCAATGTACAGAAAGCAGTCATAACTGAGTTCTGCGAGTCCTACTGGAGCACACGCTCCACTGTTCTGTGAGGAAAATTCTCTGAAATAATGTACCTCCCCATAAATATTTTGTCTTTCTTGACAGTGAAGGGACAGACAGCCATTGAAAACACCTAGACTCTACTAAAGTACTGATTTGACCAAGTACTTGGCAAACTACACACTCACTTGAGGTCTGGACTAAAACAGATTACAGGGGAACTTAGGTTAAAACACAAGATAGAGGAAATGCTACCTTCTGCTAAAATAACATTAAGTTACTTCAGTATGGCCAAGGGCAGGACTGTGGATTTTGGTGAGAAATGGTCATTCTACACATCCTTTGAACCTTCCCATGGCCAGATTTGCAAACAGATGATGTGGCAAACAAACAAGCCTGTCTGCATGCATCTTCATCTTGTACCTTCTTAATAACTTTCTTTTTTTTCCTCTTCTTTTTTTTTCGCTCATTACCTATATGATGAAGTTAAAACCACAGTATCTAACTCTAAATACCACAGCATTTAAACTCCAAAGGTAAATGAGAATATAGATACAGAATGGATCAACCTAAGTACTAAGATACAATTCTGCAGACTTGTCAGTGAACTAAGTCTGCAAAAACACCTGAAACCTAGGATATCCTAAGGAAAATACCAATGACAAAATGTTTTACCTTAATATAGAATATGAAACAAGCTTCTTAAAAAGAAGACCTCTGATCATTGATTTTCATAGTGGAACAACTGAGTGCTCTTGAACAGCTCAGAAACCAGCTAGCTGAAAATATTGTGATATATCAGCCATATTTAGAACAGTTAATTAACTGTGAACAACACACTGAAGCTGCTTTTACATCTTTTGCATTAAGAAAAAAAGAATTCATGCAAGTAAACAGTTAAAAATGCATAATCTGAACTTTTATGACCTTACATCCATTATTTCTTACACCTGCTTTCTTCTGCAGAAGTAAGCCATCTTTTTTCCCCTTTCTTTCTAGGCTTTCCCCCCTTTCTCTTAAATTAGAAAAAAACAGGTCTACTAAAACATCTTTAGCCCACAGCCAATTTTAAGTGAGATCACAGAGCCGCTGATGTTAATATAAACATTCGCATATGAAGATCAGAAAGTCAATGCAATTGTTGACTTGTCTTCAGGGAGAAACAGCGAACAAACAGACACACTAAAAGGGACTGTGCCATCCAAGCGGGGTCTATTGACAGAGAGTACATGCTAATGAATGCCCACTGTGTCTGAAAGCCCATCATTCTTCCCTTTCACCGAAAATCATTAACACCAGGGGAGAGCTTTCTAGGGCTCGGAAGTCAAAATACTAACACTCACAGCATTTCTCTCCAGCAGCTTGTTGTCAGAGGAGTCAGTGTTGAAATCTTCTTGGAAAAGGTAGGCAGGATTTACAGTTGCGATGCAAAATGCTGTTGGCCCTTGGAGGAGAATGCAAAGCACGTACCAATAAATATCACACCCACATTCTGTGGTTTTTGTTTCTCAAGCAAGGGTCATTCGACTTCCTGTGAGACTCCGACAGCACAGGATTTGCTAGTGCTGCCCTTCCACTCCTTCTTTTATTTCCCAATAAATACAAAGCCTTAGGATAAGGTTAAGAACTTATTCAAGCTGATGAAGCCAGAAAAGTTGTTTATCTTCCAGTTGTCAATGAGCAAAGAAGATGAGACACTGCATCAAAGAGATAAAACCTCCTGCTGTGAAAAATGCATGTGTCTAAAACATTAGACTGGAATTTAGGAGACCAAATTCAATCCCAGACTCTGACGTTTTGGAAAAAATCACTTAATCTCTGTCTTTTATCAGAGAGGTGTCTATAGGATATTTTGTGAGTTGTGTGCAAAGAGTGTGCTTATGAGGACACCTGCTAATTTATCTCCTTCTTTGAAGACTTCAGAACTAATCCCTAACATAACATCAGTGAATGAGACTGATCCATATTGTACCATTTTCCTTTTGGTATCCAAAGAGTCCAATAAGAAAAGGCAGCCAAGATTTCAATTTTCTTTTTTCATTTTACTGCCCATTGAAATGGTTCATTCCATTTTCCTGGTCCCTCCTGGTCCCACTGAAATGCAATGGCTCATGCAGTAGAGTGCATTGCAGTCCCAGAAGTGTGAGGAAGACCTCAGCTTCCCTTCCTCTGCTCACCACTTCTGACATTTGACAGAGGGGAATCTGAAATTCCCTGGAATGCCTTTGGTTTTGTCCATGCTATATGGATGCACAAACACAGAAGTGGTGTGAGGAAGAAGGCATCACTGTGCTCTCTATTCCCTTACAAAAGGTAGGGAACGATTCGTACCTGTCGGACAGAACGCAGCCTGGCTGGCAAAGGACACTGCCACATAGGAGACAGAGGCTCTCTCCGTCTTGGCCATGAGCACTCAGAGACTTCAAATAACCACAAGGTCTGACAATTGCAAACTACATGGTTTGATGATCTGAAACTTGGGCAAAAGCACTCAGGAGTCTAATCCTGCCTAGTCTCCATCTGTAATTACTGAATGTCATGAGCACTTTATTGCAAAAACAAGAACTGCAGAACTGAACAAGAAAGTCCAAGGATTCAGCCTGGCCAGCACCTCAGGAAAGAGCGACAGGTATTTTTAGTGTTGTTGCTTTTTTATTATTATTTTTACTACTGTTATTCTGTACTACTGTACTATTGCTCCTCCCTTCCTACGGCAAGAATCCTCCTACAGGGATAAAAACCTAATTTTCCATTCCTGCCTCCAGGTTGGAAAGGAGTAAGACAGAAATTTTAATGCAGCCAGTCTCTAAATCTCCTGAATTAAATTTATCATTTTGTTCACCCTACCTCTTCTGTTGCACAACATTTCATAATCCCCATTTTATATGTGACACAAAAGATCAGATTCAAAGTTATCTTTATCATCAGATAATATATGCAAGATGTCAGATACACCAAAACATGCAGTATCAGCAACACGAGAAGCCTGTCTTTTCCAAGCAAATTTTCATATACAGATGGAGAAGCTTGAAAAAAAGCAGCAAAGTTTTGTCCGGACCCTGGATGTGAAGCCTGGAGCATGTGAAGCTAGAAAACATCCTGTTGCTTTGTGAAAGAAAGTCAAGTTATTATGCAGGTGTGCTAATGATTGGATGCTGAGCCCAAAACATTGGGGTTTTTTCTTTTTTTTTTTCCTATTTTTTTTTCCAGACAGTCTAATGAATTGTTTCTTCCTACAAAACCCATCTCCACTGTTTTCTGGTAAACCTCTGTGGATACAACACTGCTGCTATTATTCAACGTCCATCTTCCTTACAAAAAGAGTCCCATCTCTGGGAAAACATGAGTGTGTAGTGATTACACCATCAGCTAGTACTAGGTCATCCAAGGAGTAATAACATAAGGACTATTTCAATAAGAGCATACACAAGAAGTGTACTAAATGCCAGTACTAATTAATATTCTCAATACTTAGAAAAACTTGTTTCATCACAAGAAAAAGACTTTTTTACAACATTTTAAAGTGAAAACAAGGAACACTAACTAGGTGACTATGGGCTGGACTAACTGTCTAGAAAGATTAATTCAGGTAAACAGAAGGAACATGAGAAGCACAATTTTCTACCTTCTGTTTGAAAGGAAAAGCAGTAAGAAAGAGTGTAAGAAAGAGGTATTTTGTCCAAATGCTCTGCAGCTATACATGAACGTGACTCTCCACTGCATTTTTCAGAAGGAATGCATGAGATCATGAACGCTAAGATCTTAACAGTCGCTGACTGCAAAACTTCCCTTGAATACATCAATCTGCGCACTGCAAACAACTAGTGATGATACTGACGCACGATCAATGAAGTTTTCACACCATACAGAAAATTACTTGGCTTGCTGAAGACTTATAACAGCTTCCTAGCATGTTGTGAAACAAATCCTGCCACCAAATTCACAGGAAGAATCACATCATGCAATCCCCAGTTTAGCTCTAGGTTCTCTAGTTTAGCTGCTAAGGCATGGCTCACAACACAAGGAATTTAAGTGGGAGCTTTAGACTGGGCTCATTCACTGGTATTCACATTGCTCTCCCTAAGCAGGAAATCCTGAATTTTCACTCATATTCTTTTCAAAACAGATACAACTGCTGCTTGACCACCTTTTAACCTCTGAAAGACCAAAAGCCAAACATTTTTACAAGTGGGAAAGATGACAAAAATCCTGAAGCTATTAGTAGAAGAGGAAAGTCCCTTAAAATCTTCACTGGAACTGCTGTGGGGGGAAAGAGAGAGAGGGATCATCCTAACTCTGAGACATACAGTGTAAAAGGAACAACAGGAACAGAAGATAGAGTGGGATTTATGCACATAGTCTGTCCTGGAAAATACTGAGTGACTGTCTACCAGTTCTCCTTTTCAGCTTTTCTAGGGTGTCCCTGTCTAGGTAATATGCCAAGTGTGTCCCTGGGCTGTCTACACAAGGAATTAGGCACTAATCATGGAACTGCAATGTCTTGCGGTTTAGCAGAAAATATCACAAGCACTTAGATGACAACAATTGGGATCACGTGTAACTCACCATGGAAAAACAGGCTTTTCATTAGCCCAACAGCACTTGAAAGGTGCTGGCACTGTGGTTTTGATACTGACGCAAGGAGAGCAGGCAGTCACAGTCACACGGCAGTGCAAGCCAGGCCAAAAGAGCTGCTGCTATCCTGCCCACCTCTGCCCTGGCTGTGCTGGGTTTCGTTGCCTGCCTGATGATATGGCTGAAGAGTAATCTCAATAAAAAGAAAGGAAAGAATGATTCGTATCTGTCTAAATTCAGATTCCAACTGAACAAACACACATTACGCAGCATAAATTGACACTGCAGTATCCTAACCATCATATTTACCTTGAGTGGTCAGCTAGTGAGCCACCAGCTCAGCATCCCCCCTCCTAATCCTATGAAATTTGTTCAGCTTACAGTTCGAAACAGTGTTTGTGTGCAGTTCAAATTCACAAATGTGCTTTCCATTTGCAGTATCTCAGACCCCACTGCAAAACTGCTTCAGGAACTTTAACAAGTGCACATTATGAAATGGACGGAGAGAAGAAGGAAATGATTTCCTGCATCATCTGGTTCCATCATCTGTTGTGGCAGGAAAGCACAACAGCTTATCATCTTCATGAAATAACTCAAACTCTGTCTTTAAAATACAAAGACAATTTGTCCCCACTGTTGCCATGGCCGTGTTAGCCTTGATCCTCAAGGGCTGGCTTCTAGTTTCTAATCTACATCTACTAATATCTAGTTCATCTCTATTCTTTTTCCAGTACTGACCATTTGATTTAGTGACCTACTGCCTTCTCGTTGTTTCCCTCCCTGATGCATATATAAACTTTTGATATATCCCAGTCTGCAATTTTCTAGACTAAACAAGTAAAGCTCCTTTAATCTCAAATTGTATGTCAGGCTTTCATCTCTTGGCTGTCCATGCAGACCCCTGTGCAACCACTGCAATGTCAAGTCATGCCCCTATCCCTTTTGGAAATGCCATGACTGGTGAGTAATCATAGCCAAAGAGGGAAGAAATCCTCTTTGTATTGCCACACAAGTAAAGTCAGCCCTCAGGGAAACACCTGGGTACATAAGGAAGGTATTTATACAGAAAGCATATGGGCAAAAACGGGTGCATGGCACAGGAGGTGCTGGCAGCTGGTGGCAGTGCAGGAGGCGCTCACAGTTGTACCACACTCATCTGACAGGATTACACCAATTAAAAGATGACAATAGCTGCAAGCAGATGGGCATTTCAAATACAGACGTTTTCTCCAAAACTGGCAGCAGCAGCAACAGCTGTGCTGAAATGGCAATGAGTCAGTGCACTAAGAAACACAGAAAGTATGTCGTCCTTCATGGACTGTCTTACACCTGCTCCTCTCAGACAGCCCGACACAATTTCTTACCCTCTAATTGTCTTCCAAGCTCAACCGACACTGAGCTAATGAGTGAATGATTAAGCACCAGCCCATGCTACTCTATGCCCTGGATACGATTACCAAAGTTACAGTGCCAAGCTAAACACTTGCAGCTCATTTCCTTTGCATGAAATGGCATCAGAAGGGGAAAACGAAACTGAGGATGCTCACGCAACCACTTTGTTTACAGGAGAGAAAGCTTCACCAATTCAGTGGGGAACTCGGGGAGAAAATCCCCTCTTGCTTCGCACCCTGCTCTCTTTGTGTTGCAGCAGTCGGTACCACCACAGCCACAAAATTGGTCAGCTCTCAGACCGTCAGTTTCATGGCACTGCCCTGACACAGTAATTGCAGAACGCAACAAACAATTCTCAGAAATATGGATCCAAGCCTCTCTGAATCGCGTGTCATACCCCTCACCCTGCTACCAGCACCAGCCCCTGCCCCCTCCTGGCCCCCTAGCAGCTCCATCCCTCCTGGCACCCCATTCCCTGCTGTGCCCCGGCCCCTCTGCCAGCACCTCTACTGCATGCCCAAGCATGGCTGGGGCACTGCTGGCACTATCTGCAGGCATTGAGGCTCTCTGTCCTGCTGATTTCGGGGTTGCACAGCCTTGTGAAGGTTTAACAGAGGTTACCCCTGCATGGGTACAGATCTCAGTGCTTCAGAACAGCGCCTGTGGGCACAAACTCTTTGCAGGTATGGCTGCGAAACTGGCTATGGAGGAAAAATGCTCTTCTTTGCTCACTCAAGTCTCAGCCTCCCTCCTAAAACTTCTCATAAAGCCTACATCTAGGTCTCACATGCATTGACTTTTGCACTAGAGTGGAAAGAGGGAAAACAGAAAGATACAGTACCAACTAGAAAGTCCCCAGCAGCTCCAGCCACATGAAGATGCTCCTGTTCACCAGCTTGTCTGAGAAAGTTCACCAGCTACATGGCATGGTTTTACCATGGCTTTTATGTCACATTTTCTTTTTTCCTTAGGAATAGGAGTAATACCATACATATTTGTGCCAAATAAGGTGTCGCGTGACAAAATCATTGGAGAAAAAACTGCCAGTTGAAACATCAGCAGGAAACTCATCTGATTTTCCTTGGAGTAGGTAGATGTTGCATCCTTCTACAAAAAATACAGTTTCTAAATGCAACTTGGGTGAGTCTGGTGAGTGGGGACCAGCTCCACTCAATCCAAAAATCTTAGGAACTTGCAATGTATTAGCCTCATCCCTCTTAAGTCCTTCATGGCTTCTTCCCCCCTTGTTTTGATCTTCCGTTTTATTGCAAAACCGTGTCTTTTACTGCCTAGGTTCTGTCCTTCCAGCAGTGCACTCTCACAGCTAATGGTGTGTGCCCTGCTCAGGTCTTTGGAAGACAAGCTGTGACTCCAAAGGACATATTCAGGCACTGTATCCTCTGAAAAAGATCACTGCAGAACCACTGGTGGATGAAGAACAAAGATCCATGAATTCACCCCATGACAAGGCTGCATAAAGAAATACATCTCAAGAAGAAGAGATACGATGACAACACCACAATCCTGGTAGCTTGGTTTCCACAAAAGTAAAAAGCAGCAGAAGAAACACCAATATAATTCCAGCTGCGTCAAATTCTTACCTGTCATTTCAATTAATAAATATTCCATTTACTTTGGTCAAATATCCCTCCAGGTGTGTCAAGTATTTTATACAGCATTTTGATGAACGCTCAGCATTACTTTAGCCTGCTCTTGTCATTCCTTCATTTTCTATGAATTCACTAAGTGTTCCATTTTAAACCTCAACAGCTACAACAGCCTCCCGTCACGTGCAAAGCACTCAACTGCCCCAGGGCACGCTCTTTTCCTCTTAATTCTCCAAACAATGCTTCTTTTCTTCTTCCTTTTAGCTCAATCCCCTTAAAAACGGTTAAATTTTGTACAGGATTTGTACAAATCCCCTCATTTTCTGTTAATTAGTTAGTTATAATAAAGCAACATTTATACATAAGCTGTGAGAAGTTACTGCACTGCCTCTTGAACTCTTCTTACACTGAAATCTTTCTACTCAAAGGCTTTCTCTGACAATAAGTACGGACATCTGTGCAGAAACCCCTGCTCCCATCTGCCGACAGACGCTGTGAGACTGTCGTACTCATTTCACCCACTTCCAGTGTTTCCAACATGCCACACAATCTGAGTTTTCTTTGCAGCAACTGAAGTTTTCCCTTCCTGGTGTTAACCGTGCTTAACGAGTGTCTGCCCAGATCAGGCAGAGGCCGAGCTTGTCCCAGCTTTCTCTTACGCCAGATGTCTCTGCTGCAGGGCACAATTAGGGGAAACAACCTTCGTGGGGGAGGGGGAGGCAGAAGGCTGCTTTGGTGCACATGCAGATGTCTTAGAGTGCTCACACATACACACATACAGACACGTGTGTGTATGCCTGTATTGGTGCACAAGGAGATATATGCCTGCCGTGTGGACCCACAAGTGGGTTTCTGGTGCACTGTTAACAATAACCCCATGTTGCTTGCACAAAATGTCACTTTGTCCCTGCCAGCATGGATAAAGGCTGCTATTGTGCAAGAATCTCACTTAAGATACGGAGCATTTTCAAGGATGAAAGCACTCCAGTCATTTGCAACTGCCTAGAAACCCAGCAGTGGGACTAATTCCCTGACTAATGCCATACTATGATGCCTTTCTGGAGTCACTTACCTGCTGCTTTTTCGCCCACACTGATTAGCTACCATGCACTAAAGACAAAATACCTGCTACTGGTATTGAACTCGTAGCCATATGGTTATTGCACCAGCTCCTCCGTCCATCTGGCTGGGTGGGCTGTATGGCTATGAGGAGTGGCTGTGCATTACACAGCTACAAATGCTCCTTTGGCTCAAGACACTGAGACCAGTAGTGCCTTTCACAGAGGTCTGTTATGTCTTGAAATGCCTTAAGAGCACATGTGAAGAGAGATGCTGAAAAATGAGTCTAAAACCCCTGATTCGTTTAAGATACTGCTTCTGTCCATTCAACAGTTTTGGGCTGAGGGATGATGCCGTTTGCAGACCTGCAGCTGCCATTCACAGTGAGGGGCGTAGCACAAATAGAATGAAGATGTGCTAGGTTAGAGCCATTTAGACAGGGAGACTGATCTTAGCAATCTTTCACAGACAACCACCTGCATTCCGGTAAGATCCAAACATGATGGTGCTGTATACAGAGATAACCCTTCTCCTTAGAAAACAGCTGCATTTCACTTCAAGGTATTTTCTAAGGTGCAAGAATAAACAAATGCTAAAGTATCAATCCATGAAAGTCAAGAGACCTGCAGCTGATCATTCAGCTACACTCATTCGAAACCAAACACATGCATTTTAAAGTCTGGTAGCTAACACAATAATCACTGAGCAGAGATGAAGCATGAGGTAAATACAAGTTCTTTAATCTAGTTTTCACTTGAAAGGTTGGTTCCAAAGAAGAAAAAAAGTCCATTCACTGATCTCTCTTCCTTAATCTTAAATGCAGCATTGCAGTTTTGTGAGTTGCTCATAGATGCCTTCAATCTGTAGAGACACTTCTGCCCTCCTGCAGAAGGAGAGGGTGCTGCGTGCTCCTACCGTTGTCAAGGAAAGCGAAACACTAACATTTCAACCTCCTGTAACTTGCAAATAACAGCCCAGGACAGGTGAGAGCCAAAGCTGTGTGGAAAGATGTTTGACTAACTGCAGCACCTTTGCATGTAACCAGCCAGGGTGCTGGCTGTGAGTGGCCGCCCACCTCTTAAGAGTCAAAAGCAACATTTAAAAGAAAACCGTGACACTCTTGCATGAGCATTGTTTAAGAGTGCCTTGTTAAGCCAGAAAGGAAGCAGACATTTGGTTTCTAAGGAGCACCACCAAACAAAATACCATCTAAACAAGATAAATGTAGCAGCCTGAGCAAGTTTCTCGGCATGTAACTCCACCTAGGAATTTCTCTTGCGAAATTGCTCTCGCTGGTGCTTCCAGACCCATCTGCTGGGATAGACCCAGCTTGAGGGGCACACTTTCACGTCTACACCACTTATGTGAATGAGCTTTGTGGAGGGATGTGCAAATTCGTACTCCTGTAAAGCCTGCACACCGGGCTCTGACACTCAGATGGTGCCCGAGCCAGACCCTGCAAGCCTGGACAGGGCAGAGGGACCTCAGACGGAGAAAGCCTCTCCCTCCAAGGTGTTCGTTTGAAGAGCCCCTCTCACCCCGCAGAGCCCCACGGGCACTGTTCCAGAGTGCTGGGTGGAACGCACGGATAGCCAAGCACGGAGGTGTGCCAAGCCCACCCAAAGGCCATCCTGAAGGCACAGCAACACTTCCACACCCTCTTTTCCCGCCCACTGCTGTTCCCTGCCTGGAAGTCACCGGCTTCCCTCCACACTCCCAATACACTGCTTCCAGCAAGGTATTCTCCATACGAAGCATGTCTTGTTAGTGGTGCTGCACATGTCGCCTGGGAGAAATGAAACATTTTTGTTGCCTAACAGTTCTCTGGTGGAAGCAGATCCCCTGAAACGAGGTTAAACACCTAAGTCAGGTTACCCATGCCAGCCTGTGAACACGACAGCAAGCAGCAGGGAATCACCTGCATCTTTGGAGACATTACCTGACTGCCACTATATCCTCTCTCTGAGACCACAGAACCATTTAGGTTGGCAGCCACCCCTAAGACAACTGAGTCCAATCATTAACCCAACACTGCCAAGCACACCACTATATCATGTTCTTAAGTCCTATTTCCCAGCTTTTGATGTTTCTCCAATGGCTTCTCCCCTATTTTAGGAAACAACCTCCTTTCTGAGGGACCATCCAACTCTGTTTTACTATGCTAAAAGCTTCAGACACAGATCTTGCCCAAACTGTATTCGTGTTTCCACCTGTATTTATTCATTAACAGTTGTGGCTTGTTTTTAATAGTGCTTTTACTCCTGTGCTTTTTGTATCAAGTGCAGCAAAGGAAAGTTAAGGTTAGTGCAAAGCTTCTTTGTGTAGTTAATTGAGACACTCTTCTGTTACAGCCAGGCAATAACATGTCTGCCTTCAAATGGTGCTGGTGAGAAAAAACAAGAAATGGAAGTACATGAAACAAAGTCACTGTTTAAACTTCTTTTGGAGCACTTCTCCTTGGCTGTCATTGAACCTAACTAATGTCCTTATTTCTAGTAGGTTAAGCATGGAAATCTTCCTGGGAAGAAAGGCTGCAAGAATGGCTGCTCGAGTGCTTTCTCTTAGGTTAATACCTTACTGCATGGCAGAACAATTTCAAGGGTCTGTGATGCTGTGGATGTGGTGGTGACACCTTTCTCTGCATCCCTCTGGAGGCCCCAATTAAAGAATAGAAGCAGAGGGAGGAAGCTCAAACTGAAGCAAGTATCACAGATGTATAAGACTCAAAAGGGAACAGACACAGCAACTTCCCTTCAGAGATGAAGGCTGATGCTAAGATTGTAAAAGTGTACAAGCAGGAAAACAGGGAGCAAGATGACTAATTAAGGTACAGCATCCATAACATTCAGTTTTGTCACCAAATTTATTCGGTTTGTAGTTGTCACTAAGGTATTAAAGAACACCAGACAACTGGAGAGAAGCATTTGCCATTGTGCAATTAAAGTTAAAACCAAACAGAAAAGGGGGAACATATTCCACTTTATGGGTTTGTTTTTTTTTTTTTTTTGGCTGAACTGTACCTATTTGTGAGTTTTACAAGTTTTTCTGTCAGACATTTTGGAGTATCCTGGTTCATTGTGGATGCCTGAGCGTGGAAAGGGCCGAAGAGACTTAAGTGAGGTGATGCAAACGCTGTGCACATCCACACAGAGAGATGGTGCACTGCCCAAGTGACTGGAACAAGGAGGACATGTTGTTCACAGACAGAGCAGGCTCAGCAGACAATGTCGAAGCCTTTAAGACGGTGCATTCATTGGGGAGAGTGTGGGGCAGGATGTGTTTTGATCATATCCTTTTCTGTGCGGCGGCTAATGAGCTGTACATAAATAATGACAGTCTCTTGTGCAGCTGCTCCGTGGTTAAGGACGGCCTTGGGGCATCATGCTACAAAGGGCAGGGACTCGTGTGAAATGCTTTACAAGCATCTCAGCCACCTGTTTAGGGGGGGCAGTAGCTACTTCAAATTGTAAAGTATGGACACGTAAGTCCTCCAATTCCTCCTATTTATCCCATCGTTGTTAACTTTTCACAACTTGCTTATCAGAATCAAGGACTTCGGCAGCACTTCCATCACACATTCTCACAATGGAAAGATAAACAGTATTATCACTCCACCTTGAGCATAAGCAGGTCTGTTGGTGAGTCGAAAGGAAAGCTATTCTATTTCACTCTAAAGGACAATTATCAAAGAAATGATCACACAAGAGGAGGACTGGCTGCTTGCACTGCATGAAGGTGTGGGACTCCGTCCTGTGTTTACAGACAGCAGCTGGAGGTGCTGGAAGGCAAGCTGCATTGTGAGCAAGCACAGGGATTTGTCCCAATTTAAGCAGGAATGTCTGGGTGTATCTAATGTGACTGAGACCCATTTGAGGGAGAAACACGAAACGCTGTGTCCCAGGACTCCCAGCCAAGCCTGCTGATAGCCTGTCAGCCCCTCCCCATTGTGCTCATTCTTTGATGCTCTCCCTATCACGACTATCAATCCCTCCAATCTTACCGGCCTTTTCTTACTGCTTAGGCAGAGATCTCCCTGTCAGACGCAAGGGATGCTGTTTGCTAAATTTTAGAAGCACTATGAGAACAATTATTTTCAAAAGCACCAATATCGGTCAGTTTTGCCTAATCAATGAGTCACAGCTTATCTCGTTGCAATTGGGTGCAGAACTTCACCTGACTTCAGTGGGCACAAAACAAAGGCACTGCTGAGATGCTAAGCATTTTTGCTAAACTCTCACTGCATTTTATAGAGGAGAAACAGGCAAAGGCAATATGAATTCCTGAGCATCTGTGGCACTCCTGGGGCACATCCACACCGTGTTTTTTTCCATATGAAATGAATACCTGAAGCAAGATTTGAAAAGCCATGCCTGAAGAACTGTAAGAAAATGCAGGAGTGGATCCAAGCAGCAGTCCCGTCTCCCCTTGCCTACATCCTTTCAGAGGTCATATCCTGGGGGATGCCAGTTTGTTAATGTTGTTAAAGGTCAAGACGAAGGTTCATCCATGTTAAACAGCAGCAGAGACACATGGTTTGCTGTCTAGGTTTGTCCTTCCTCCCCACACCACATCCTCGTGCTAAACTGAGCTGAATTTTTCCCAAAACATCCCCAATATGAACCACCATCACTTGATCCACAGGCATATGACTGACCTGTATGACTGTCTCCAAGATCAAGAGAAAGTGGAGAAACATTTTTAAAGTGTGATTAAGATATTTTAGTAGGTTACTTAAAAAGCAATGGTATTTCACATAACGGCTGTCCTTACTGACAAATGTTCTGCTGTTCTCTGCTCTCATGCTGCATTTTACCTTTGGCATCCTCTTTGATTCCTTAAGCTCCATTAAAAGAATTCAACAGGCATACATTAGTTATATCACTCAAAAAGGACATTTTTCATGTGCTTTTAAAGAAAAAGCATGTATTCTATGGAATAACTGGTATGAAAACAGAAGGAAACATTCTTGAAAAATTACATGAAGTAATGTTATTAGAAAAAAGTTCTTACTTAAAAGAGCAACAACATATATACCCATGACTTTGTTTATATTAAGCTCATTCATAAGCACAGCACAAAATCTAGGAAAAGGATGGATCTTCTTGAGACTCCTTACTTTGAAGACACAGAACAGTAAGACTAAAATGATGTGACTCCAGAAAAAAACATGCATATTACCAGACATGGTTAGGATTTTCAACCAGTAACCAAGCCTAAATAACAAGGTTCACACTTTCTCACAACTCACAGATGTGCTAGGAAAATATTTTCTTATTTGGTTTCCTTCTCTCTTCTCTTGGGTCATATCAATGTAATACTTAGATCTAAGAAAACTTCCTCTCATTTTCTCTGCCCCTTTTCCAATCCCTGTGTTGGCAACACTGCCTTAGGAAAAGCAGATAAGTGTAAGTCCAAAAATGACAGGAGAGATCTTCTGCCTGTCCTTGAAGTGCACTGCTGATCTTTCCTGCCTGTTCAAGTGTTTCATCTCTTTCAAGACGAAACTGACAGTGGCATGAAACAACTGGCTGACTCTTTTCCTGTAGCCTTATTTTCCTTCTTGTTCATTTTACAATTTCTGTCTGCCTTAGACCATTCATTTTGATGACGGTGTGCCTGCTTCAAGGATAACAGCACTTGGAACTGCAAAGGAAGCAGAAGTGAGGGACTGAAGCACAGCACCACCTCTCAGTGAATGTGGGGAGACAGGAATGGTCTAAATATTCAACTCTCAGAAGAACATTCACAAGGATGGACTGATCTATCTTCCTCAAAATGTCTCCCTTTCTTTCAAGGTCCTTTCAACAAGGCACAGGTAATCAAGGAGTCTCTGAAAGTTCCATGCTGTTATTTAAGCATCTTCAGTAAGTGATTTTATTATTTCTTCTGGTAGACTTACATTCAAATACTTTACCTGGAGAGAGGTGATCTATCTTCAAACACACTTTTAAATCTTGCCTAACAAGGGGGGCACATCCTTCTTTCCTGACCAGGAGCTCAGCTGCTACTTGCACTAGCTAATATGCAGATGCTTGTAAATACCTCCTTCCTGTAGGATGATGAGATAAGGAAAGCACTTGCACCCTGATTTTCCATGCAATTATTTTCACGGGAAAAGTGCTTTTGTAAATCTGTAAATGAATCACAATCTTCAAATGCAAAAAGAGAACAAAGGCTGAAATGAAAGGCTGGCTGTGATCTGGCTGCCTTGTCTAAAAACTTCTCTGGAGAAGTTTTTAATTCAAACATCCTGTATGAATTAAAAGCCTGATAATTTTGTTTGATTGGCTTTTTTTTTGTCTCACTTAGCTTCTTCCAGAGTGACATACACTACAGCAAAAAACTTATGTATGTATGTGTATATATGTATATATATATATATAAAATGAGAAGAAAGCTAAAGATGCTCATGGAAGAAAAATTCCAAAGGACTAAAAGGTTGCATCAAGCCATCTAGAGAATTTTCCACATCTTCATTGCTTGAGCCCTCTGACAACTGGAAGTATTTTTACAGTTTGTAATATTTCAGTGTCTGATTGGCAGCATTGTTCTTGCCTGTCTGATCTTCACAAGATATGGGAAGATGAGCTAAAAATTAAACTCTGAATATGGAAAACCTGTGTTTAACCTGGTGTTAACCCAGCTTCAGCTAACTTCTTTTTGGATGGAGCATTGACAGCTGTTTGGCCTCTTCATGGAGATGTCCAGTGCACGTGGAGTCTATTCTAGCACCCACCTTTCTGGAAAAGGCATCCAGAGGATGCCCAGTGTACCATCCCCATTCTGTAAAAAGCATTTCTCCCACCAGCCAGCAGGTCTCCTTTTAGGTGATTGAATTTGCTTGACAGAGATGACATACATATAGCTTGATGTCTCTCAAACTGCTTAAGCTATTATCTTACCTTGACTCTCAGCTATGGTAGTTCTTTTTGTGTCCTTTTAGACTCCTAGTTAGCACTTTAACTACTTTATGCTGCTTCTCACACATTGAACAATTCTCCAATGAAGTACCATAGCCCAAATCCTCTTCACATTAAAAGCTCCTGTAAATTTCCAACAATTCCTCCCACAATAGTTCCTCACTCTGCCAAAGCAATGAGCAACCAAAACCCACTTCTACAAAGGCCATTTGAAGCAAAGATATGTGTCTCTGGTGTTTCTGCCTGTCCTGTGTGAACCTTTACTGTTGTTAAACACATGGCATGGTGTTAACACACGTTCTCCAGTGTTCTGTGTGGGATGCAGCTGCAGTGTACCTATGCACCACGCAAACATGCAAAATATAACCTTTAGCCTCAGCTGGCCCTGAGCCCTCCTCACTTACCAGCCCAGAACTTACCATTTGGCATGCAAAGGAAATACATATTTGCTCCTACAACAAAGGACATCTAAATTTTTGTGATGTGGCAGTTATGTGGCAGGATATGATCCTCTTGTGACCAACAAACAGTAAGCTGCACATCTTAATCATCTTGTCTTTCCCCTCATTATGTTCTTACACCTGACACATTTTGGACATATATCACGGCACATGAAAGGCACCAGAAGCATCTCCTATCACCTAACTCGAAAAACTGAAGGGGCAGATATGCATACAGAGGGATGGGATCCTTCCATTTTGTCTTATGACCAGTGTGCCTTGAAATGTGTGACAGGGAAAGGAGCTGTGTTCCCACTGGATGGCAGGGTGGAAACTGCTATACTTGAAGGTGGTGGTGGGGGGTGGGGTGTTGCTTCCAAAGGAAGCATCACAAACCACTCTTCCTTAAACTACCTGTGCTTAAGGGTGCAATCTGGACTGTTCTCCCCAGAGAACCAGAAACATTCAAGCCCTCCCTATTCAATCCACTTGACCTGCTGTAAACCTCCTCTTTTGCAGAAAAGGTCATCTGTAGGTTCTGTAGGCTACACTAGCAGCTGCTGTAACTGTTGATGGCATTTAGTCAACCCTGAACTCATAAAGAATTAAGGGCCCTTTCAAAACTATTCCCTTCCCCTGGAAGCAGGAAAGCACTGCTCTTGGTCTGCCATGAACAGGTGTTGTATTTGTTGAAAACAACTCAAAGCCAAAAGATCCATTAATATTCTTGCACAAATCCGACGGACGTATAAAACCCTTCTGAAAAAGAAAATAATAAAGCAACCCAACCCCACAGGCAATTAAGCCCTGCCTAAGGAGACACTTTCATGGCTGCAGTTTCTGAGTGATGTAAGAATACCAGAATGTTGAACAATATGATGCACTTTAAAATTCATAGGTGTAGATCTAGTGTAATAATCAGGTCATAAATCCTGGGGGCACACAGGGAGCAACTAAGAAAACATGTTCCACATGAAGAGCCCCAACTTACCTTGTGCAACAAAGTGCAGGAGGTTTTGTCTTTAAGGTCACCTCAGTGAGGAGCTATCCATTCTATTTAAAAATATGCTGTATGTTCCTAACCAGAAATAAAATCTTCTGTGAGCCATATGCTTCAAGTATGCCTTAAATTAGAGGAATCTGTGTGCATCAGGCCTACTTCATGAACACGCTGGAATCAACTGTGTGTAAATGTCAGTGGTCTACTGTATGGCCAAGTTGAGCCCTCCAAACCTAAAGTATGCTTATAGAAACTGAGAATGTTATATGCAAAAGGAGAACATAACCCAGAGTGTGTAAAGGTAATTTTTGGAATAAAATCAGGTTTATAGTATTAAACATATGCAACCAAATGATTAATGGAAAACCCAAAGGCAAGACATTTTGTCTTGACCTATTTTTGTTCTCAAACATGTTTCAAGAACTGTTTCTGCCTGCATCTTTAAGTAAATTTAGAGATCTCGGACATATGCCATAGCCCTGGGTCTCCTGTTTCAAAGAACAATACAAAATGTGCATGGTAGGACTTGCACTGAAAGTACCCCAACAGCAATTCCCACCTCTAAATGGTGCATAATGCTGCGCTTTAACAAAGCTTTCCCCCTGAATTCAGTAAGACAGAGGTAATGAGCAGCAGTTATCTTGGAGGTCAGTATCATTGCCTAACATAATGATAATATTTTGCTGCTGAATTCTGCTCCATAAGCACACCAAAAATCCTCAGTGCATGTCCACCATTTTTCCTATGTGACAAGTTGCTCTCAGTTTGCATATCCTTGAATCAAGAGCACAGTTTGATTTTATCTGTTTGAGGGATACTTACAACCAGAGGATGAACTAGTATTTCACTAAAAGAATGCAAAGAAGGTTAAAATACTTCATGCACACAAGTGCATGAGAAGTTCAAGTTTGCTTCCCTTTCAGCCTGTGGTCAATGGCTTTGCAGGCATTTTCCCCTGTTCCAGTTTTACAATCATAACTCCCCCAAGAGTCTCCCCATGTTATGCTGAAGGCTCTTCAAGAGCTGAAGGGCAGATACACATTAGTGATCTCGAGGCCCTCAGCTGTATTAGATGCCAAACCCATCTCTTCTAAACCTGCCACAGAAAGGCTGTACATCACATTTCTTGGGGTCTCCCACTGCATACGGGGTTCTCTGGGGCTGGAGTAGGAATGACCACGCTGTGTCCCACTCTCTGCAAGCACCGAGAAACCTCAGCAAGCTCATATACAGTCTGCTATAGTCTGCTGTAGTCTGCAGTTGATCGGCCACATTGGTCAGTGACTTTCCTTGCTTGGGTCAGATTCTGCAGCAGATGACGTTGGATTAATTACAGCAATACATAATTACAACCGCATGCCAAGCTGGCCAAAAATAAACTTTTTTTGCTTCGCTGTCTCTTCTTTATCTGTGAGTTTTCTGTGAACACCAGCCCAGCCATTAACCACAGCAGAGAGATGCTGGCTGATAAATATCCCCCAGCAGCACACGAAGGATCGAAGGATTTCCATCACTGCCAGTGTCTAAACATGCTGAGACACAAGTCTCTCCTGCTCGATTAGTAAGAACAGGTTTGCAGGTGGGACTGCAGGAAAATGAGACATGGCTCAGCAATGACTGATTCTCTCTTTCCATCAAGGAAGGAATTTATGTTTTTAAGCACTGTCTGGCATTTTGGTTGAGGAGGTATAGGAAATTTAGATCAATAAGACCATTAATGGCACAAGGAATAGTCACGGTAATGATAGATAAAAACCCCCCTCAATCTTACTGTTCTCCAACCTACAAAAGACACCTAGTTAGCAAAGTTTTTAATTTTGTTTTTGCTATTGAATGAGAATTGGGATACACACAAGAAGATATGGTTTTGCTTTAGCAAAGACTCACAGATGAGATTTTAGTTTTTAAAATTCAAAACTTAAGTATCTCTCATCTTTCTTCCTTCCTAACCAAACTCTTGAAGTTGATGAGGTTCAGACAGACTTATTTTTACTTACTTCACTATTGAAGTAATTCACAAATATTTGCGATTTCTGACTGGGATGCTGCTATACCAGCAAATAAGACTGTGAATCACTGTACTTCTTAACTTTGCCAGAGTCCAAGTAAAAAAGGCACCTGAGATAAGTATTTCTTGATTTATTTAATCTGTAGCTAGTAAAATAACAATGTTCCAGAAAACATGCTGGTTTTAAGTCCTAACATTATTAAAAACAAACAAACAAACAAAAAAAGATGGCAAGCTGTGCAGGAAGAGAGCAAACTGTTTTGTGTTTTCACGATACAAAACACATTTCTTTGAGCTTCACAAAAACATAATATAATTTCCTTTGATAGGTTTTATCTTGCATTTTCCCATATATGAAAGCTGATTTTTTCCCTTTTATCTAATAAAACATTTTATTTAAAGCTTAGAATAGTTCTTTTTCTGGGAATTGGGGCTGAACAATGTACATAAGTGGCATACAGCGCCATAAAGGCACATGGTAATAACAACAAAATACCCAGAGAAAGGTAACAGGTGATACTGTGGTCACGGTGCAGTCGATAGGGTATCTGCCATTAAGTGATGATTAATCAGAGTGAGGGCTTTGCCTAGTGTTTCTGGTGGTCTCCACGGCTGTGCAGCAGGGCAGAGACACAAGAGCCAGTAAGCAGGGAAGCTGGGAAGGTTCCTCCAGCTCTAAACTCACCTATTTCTTGCCTCTCTTCCTCTTCAAAATGAAGCGATTATATTTTTAGTGGAGGCGGGGGGGGGAAGAGGAGGGAAAAAACCCCTGACACAGTATTTTGCTTTCAAAACCTGCCTTCTAAGCACTCAGTCCTGAAGTTCACACTCACAACTTCACACAAACAGACATGTAAGTAAGTCCAGGGGACAGGAACAAGAGGCTCAGGCTTGATCCAGGTTTGCCTTTAGTCTGGGACTGAGAAGACAGCCTAGCATTTAAGTTCTCCTAAATAGCAAAGATCATTAGCTTTAATTTTCGTTTCTTCCTTCATCAATGGCTATAGCTACAGTCCTCACTATATTTAGTTGCCTTTATCTTCTCTCATAAAAGGCACATCAGTATGGAGAAGGGCCTCTCTCAATCTCAGACATTTTTAGAGCAGAACTGTGCTATCGTTGTGCCTTGCTGATAATCCTCAAATCTATTTTCTTGCAGCACTGTTAATGGAACAGCATCCTATTTGTATGAGGGAAGTTTGCAACAAAAGCAGGATCTGCCCTCTGGGATTCACATGTTCTTGCTTTAATTAAAAAGAAATACCATTAAAATTTACCACTGCCAGAAGTGAATCAAATTAATTTTAAAAAATTAGAAGACGGGAACAAAACTGGTTTTGATGAGGCAACAATTGCAGCTTAAATCTGTATACTTTTAATAGCACAAATTAAAACTTAGGGCTCAGAAGTATTTTCCTTGGGTCTCAGGAAATCCACTGACGTGGTGTAACCTTTAGTAACACTGTGCCCACTAAATCTACCTCAGGGAAAGGAATGCTGCTTATTTTTAGGTACAGTTTACTCAAAACTGCACACATGCTAATAATGATCATAAAATTTTTACTTCAGATGCAGAAACTGTTTAAATATTTACCTCCTAAAAAAGAAAAAAAAATCAAACCCCAAACATGGCAACAAACCCAAAAGCAGAATGAAATTGCTCTACTTACAAACGAAATCACATTTGGGGCATCTTTGTTTTAAAGCTTCCAGTGACTGAGGCAAGATGTGTTTGCTTTCAGTTTCCTACTTACTAAGGAATATGGGCCTGACCTACTGCTGTAGATGAACTTTGCAAGAGTGTACGGTTGAACCAGGTGAACGATAGCAGACGATTAGATATAGATTAGGTTCTTGATGGCTTTGCTGATTGCTCAGTCTTTGCTTCACCTGCGGCTGAAGGGCCAAAGAGATTGCAGAGAGAGGGAGAACAAGAGGACAGATGGATGGCCAGGCCCTGCTTCGGCAGCAGGCCGGGAAGGAGAACATTGCACAAGCAACACAGCAGCAGAGTCCTGTGGGGAGTAAACCTCTGCACTGTCTGGGGCAAGGGTGTGAACCCTTCCAGTAAGTGAAATGGACATCTCAGATGTGTCCCTGGGGAGGAAAGCTCAATTCTCGCTCAGCCCACTCCAGCCCATCCCCAGAGGCCGTCAGGGATGTGGGAGAAGGCTCGCTGGGCTCCCAGGGAGCACAGCCCAGCATGACTTCATGACAGGCTGGGAAGAGGCTGTCTCCCCGGTCTGAGGGAAAACTCACACTGATGTGGGCATGTCTGCACAGAGTTTCAACCCTTTGGCCACCGGTTCCTTGCTCGTTCCATCAGCTGTGGTGTTGGTTGTGCCACAACAGCCACAGCCTGGGTGCAAGACAAGATACTAACTTAACTGGGCAATAACTTGACAGCCATATCTTCAGTGCAGAACACAGTATTAACTTCATTAAGCAACAAATCACTAAACTAGATGAAAGCTATGACAGCGGTCCAAACTCTGTTGCATTATCAGGCAGCTGAATAAGCTTCCCCCTAAGCTTTTTGTCATGGAGAGGAAACATAGTAGGGGTGGAGGCTGTGGGAATAACCTCTTCCTTTGCATTCATGGAAGTGGCTGTTGGCAGTGGGAAGATGTTGTTTGCACCATGGTGAGACAAAAGCCTCTGGTTGTGGTTTTTGACTTGGCTCTGGATTTTGCCAGCTCAAATATCAATCCTATTTATGTTTCTACACCCTTCTTGAAACTCTTACACACCATGACCCTGGTTTCATCTCTCCCAGCTCTGCTAATGTAACCAAATAATTGACAGCTAGCACATATTTCCAAAGTTTGTTGGTTTCTTCCAGTGAGGAAAAAGGCACCATGCTAGCAGTCGCGCTGCCATAATGCAACCATGCCTCCTCCAGCTGCCAGGCTTCCTCACAGACACTCCTCCTTGGATGCTGGTCTACATTCAGTTGCCTATTGTGGCCACTGCCATGCTCAGCTATGCCTCCCATAGCTCTTTGTGCCAGACTTTCCTGCAGGCAGAGCAGGTGACTTCCAGGGTGAGCCTGACACCATCCTTAAAAAGATGAGCACACCAAAAGGAGTTAAAAACCCCACACCATGCGGTATATATGTAGGGAGTGATTTGGGAACACAGAACAAAAGCCAAGTAGGAGAGGTTGCAAAACTTCTTTCACCTCTTTTTTTCAAAACCTATGCAAACCATTGTTCCTTAACACACCACTGAAAATGAGCAAATGCTGGCAGTAAGCCTTGCGACCAACTCACTTTGGGAAGCAGTAGGCTGCAGACCTCTCACTCTACTTCTCCCGCTCCTATCCATGCACTCTGAAACCTCACACATTCTAGGAAAACTCCCAGCCACTGGGGAAAAAAAGCCCATAAAATATGAACCACCGGCTCTCAACCTCCTTGGCATTTCTGGTTTTACATTCTTATTCCTAAACTTATTCAAGGTCAAGACCAGGTGAAACAGACTTGTGAGTGCCTCCCTTAGAGAGTACAGAGGATAAAAACCAAAATTCTGGCAGAACAGTGGTTTTCCATGTTGTGGATGGAAATGCAGCAGTGGATGACTGCTGTTGCAGCTGCATTCATGACAAAATATGATGTTTATGTTACATCTGCTTCTCTCAGTGCCTCCCTGGCAAGGTTGCTGCTTGAATTTGGGTGATACGGCTGGATGCTGACTGAAGTCATAGCAGTACAACCAGCAGCAAAATTTAACACAAATTAATGTTCACTATAAATGGCAAAGAATCCTCTCTGCTCCACAAGACCCGGAGAGTGCTTGAAGTGAGAAGCAGCATCCTTGTAAACTTACAAAAGTTTGACAAAGCAACAGAAAGGATTCCGGTTGGTTCTCAAAGCAGTGTCTCTGTTTATGAACACCACGGCTCTTTCCTTTCTGACCTTGCATAAAGGCAGTATTACGTAGGGGGAGAGCAAAGAACAGGGGGTCTGCTCCTGCTTACCAGAAGGCACAGTCAGAGTCCTATGAACAGCAAATGGAACATGTTACTATCACTCATTAACAGATTAGGAGATGTATATGATAGTTTTTGTAGAGAATAGATTATGGACCATCTGTTGATCCATTTCACCCTGGGAAGCATATGTGAGCATTTCTGATGGGTATAAAGCTGGACAGTGTGCTCAGGCTGCATTCCTTGACTGCCTTTATCCCTATGGAGACACAGTTCATCTGGGGTGTGTGACATTCCCTCCCATCCTGTGCAAGTCATTTTTCATTGCTATCAGCTATCCCTTGGCTGCCTGAAGTGACAAAAGCTGCTTGTGGAAGAAAGCGTGATCCTCAATCCCAAGGATTAAAACTGGGCAATGTTGGACCTGAGGGGTAAGATTTCAATGTGCACAGAAGCCTAGGGAAAAATGATGTCTGCCAAGATGTTATTTCCCGCCTTCTCCAGATGAAGAACCAACAGCAGCAAAGCACATTTTGAGAAGAGCTAACAAGTCATTGCTCTCTTTCAAAACGGACTCGAACAAGAAAGTGCTTCTTTTCTGCTAATGCCTTTCCCCTAGACCTTCTCTTCCCTTCTGTCACCCAGTCGTTCATGCTTACCCCTACACTGCCATTTCAGTGACGCTCTAGTTTTAAGCAGTGTGTATAATAGGTGAGTTAATTCAGACTCAGAGACCTCAGGCAGCTTGCCAGTCATGCTAATTAGCTGTCTAAGCAAGGAGTACATTAGCTTTACAGCAGCACTGACAGATTTGACTTCTATCAACAACAAAAATGCTGCCACAGGAAGCTGTAGGGTGTACACGGTAAGAAATCAGTGTAGAAATGACCACCAGAAGATAATGACCTCATTAGATACATTCCAAGTTAATGGTGACCAGGTCAAATTGAGGTTTTATTACATATGGATTCTGACCATGATATTCTTTACCAACTGAACTAGGAAGAATAATTTGAAATTCAAGTGAACACAAACTCAGATCTGATTTCAAGGAGAATTTCCATCTGGAAAAATTGTGAAGAACTACTGACAAGTAACGGAGGTATCAAGGGCTAGTAAGATTGCGAGCTGGAAAATATGTGCATGACAATGGTGAAATTTCCAAACAGCTGAGGATTAAATCTAATAGGATTTGAAGTTGCAGATAAAAAGCCTTAAGTTTCAAGGCAAGTGAAACTGTGTTTGAGTAGAATCCTCTCCATCACTGCCTTATTCCCCTAATCAAGCTAACTGCTAAAGCTACATGTTTACAGCCCCTTACTGATTTGAACTTGTATCGTTCACTGCTGTGCCCCAGGGATTTTCAATCACTCGTGCAGTACTGTCCCACATATTTTCCATTTAATTTCTGTTGACAGATGTCAACCTTTAAAACTTTTTTCCCTGCATGCCCAATAGTGTCCCAGTTATGCATCACCAGGGAAATGTCAAAAATTTTCCAGTGAGGTGTCTCAATTGACTAAAAAACATAAGGGTCGTATGACACAACACTTTCTCCTGGCTTTAAATTCTTCCTATAAACTTGACCAGCCTTATTTTTGATCAAAAGCAGAGTGGCCCTAATCAGATGCGAGATCCCCGTCCTCCCTCAACAATTTCAGCTTCTTATCTTAAATCAGTCATACCATCTGTAGAGAAATGGCAATTAAATCAACCTGAAATCAACAGAAAACTTCTTGTTGGCCTCATGGTTCCTGCACAGCCTTCACTGCCTGTCAAGGCTGTTGGGAACTATTCCAGAGCATGACATACCATGGACACAGTTAGCTAGGCAACTCTTCTTTAGTACGAAACAGGCTTTAAAGAATACATTGAAATGAGTATTAACTCAAGGAAACTATAAATGCTGATAACCAAATATTTGGCATATACAACCTTTTCCAATTACACGAGTGTTCTGAAGACCCAACAAAATGGTGTACCACACACACATGCTTTCACATAAAAAACAGTCATCTGCGTTCCTTCAACTAAAAAGAACCATTGGTACTCAACAGCAGGCACTAAAATATTAACTGAGTTGTATACACACAGCTGTTTGAAGACATTTGCATTGACATGGAGACCCCTTTACAAATCTGCTTCATGTGGTCTGCTTTATCAAGATGATGAGTTGACATGGAAATCATATGTGTGGGAAGGAGCCAGAAGCCCTTCACATTTTGTGATAGTTAGCCTTTAACAAGGAAATTACAGGGAACTTACTTTGAAATTAAATAACTCTACATCCACAGGAACCCCTTCCAAATTGCTCTGGCTAAATCTCCTGAGTCTGATTCAGCCTCAAAATCCACTTGCTTCAGTACTTAGTCTATTTTAGTTGAACTGTTGATACATGCTGCGCTGCTTTTGGCTGGGGTAGAATTNCTTTCTTTACTGAACTGTTTTGACCTCAGCCCATGAGTTTTCCAGCTCTCACCCTTTCAATTCTTCCCCAGTCCTGCGGGTGGGGGCATGAGTGAGCGGCTGCACGGTGCTTGATTGCTGGCTGAGGTTAAACCACGACACACGCAAATAAGGTAATGCAAACACACCAACTTGAGAAAATAGCATGTATAAAAAAGGCTCACTTTTGGTTGTTTCTACTTGCATATGTTCATATTTTTGCAATATACGGGTGATGTCCTACAACTTCTACACTAAAAACAACACCTTGAACTTAATGTGCCATTTCTTTAAACTCCTCTTCAACAGATCAAAGCATCTGGTAGACAACAGACAGGCTTTAGGAAAACCTAAGAACCAAGTACAAGGTAGTGTTAAGTAATTTGCTATCCATGTGCCTCTAGAGAGGCTATTTGAAAGCTTCTCCTACCACTGTTCCACATAAACTAGAAAAAACCTTGACCTCCCATTTTGCTTTGATTATCGCTACATTTGGCGACTGAGCCACTGTCTAAGCTAACAAAATGAAGGGCTTTGACTGTCACTCTCCCTGCTTATGTCATCCTTGGACCTTTCACGGTAAGCCAAAAATAATTGAGGGGGCAGGTGGCTACTGCCCCATGAGTCAGTGCAGATGTGGCACACCACATTCTCCCCACCCATGTCAACTCAGGCTGCATGAGTAAAGCTACCAATTAAGAGTACAAAACAATTATTCTTCCTGACGTCATCCCAGCCTCAAACCATAAGAGCTTCCTTTCACCCTGCCTCTGCCTCACTGTTTTCCGCCAACCATTTCCCAAGCTTCATCTTGTGACAGTTTCAGGGTACAATAATACAAGTCCAGAACCACAAAAAAGGCTAGGTGTTTTAAACTATGAATACCTGTTCCACCAGGAGCCAAGGAATACCTAATTCTAGCAGTGTAAAAGTCTGAATAAGCAATAAGCAGTATGTGTGATCCTCCCGTGCTGCAATAGGAAAAAAAATGCTGCAAACCTTTGAAGGCCTCTTTTATCTTCTGGGACTGGCTGGTCCTGC